>SNQJ01S0058156.1:9346-29695 GCA_010110895.2 Picea sitchensis
CTGCATCATCTCTCGAAACCATACTCTATCTGAGTAATCAGACATGATGCTCACTCCACAAAGTGATACAAGAGCCATTCTTCTAATCTAGAAGAGTAAGTGTTCTGAACCATTTTCTATCTGGAAAATCTCTGTTCATCATTCATCCGGCTGATAATTATTTTCAATAAACTGCTTGATAGTCTTCAAGGCAATCAGAACAAAATAGAACACAACTATGTCTATCCATAGTAGTACATAACTACAATCCAATGGTACACTACCACACCAAGTAGGAAACAAGTACTTATTCAATAACGTATAGTCACGAACAGTGGAACACATCCACCACAGTAGTATACATCTACTGTCATACACTCTTCATAACAATCATCTGATATCAACCTGCGCAGAAACAATGTTATGATATAAACTGAATCATCTGGGCCAATTTTTCACTCATATCTGTGAGATATGAAAGAATATCTACCCTCGGAGTAGAACAATGAGATATCTGGACTATTGTTCTCAAGCAAGGAAGAATAATTGTCTTGTATTCTAAACCTGGACCATTCCCCACCCTGGGCCATTCTTCCTACACTAATCAAAGTGCACCCTGGAGAGAATGTATAAACCCTAAGGAATGCTTGTCCCTAATTGCTGAGCCTGGACCATTCCCCACCCTGGGCAATTCCTCCTACACTAATCAAAGTGCACCCTGGAGAGAATGTATAAACCCTAAGGAATGACTGTCTGGACCAATTCCTCTGTTAACCACAAGAGGAAAAGACTGTCCTGTATCAACCTCCAAAACAGACCATTCCTCATGTTAACCACAATGAGAAATCGTTGTCCGATGAGGCGGGCTAGTCTTCTTGAGTAACCCTCAAGAAGAGAGACTGTCCTAGACCACTCCCCATGTTAACCAGAATGGGAAGTCGTTGTCTATGATACATCAACAATCTGGACCATTTCCCATGTTAACCACAATGGGAAATCGCTGTCCGTCAGAAATCTCAATCCACTTTCCAAACAGAAAAGAATCTGTCCAAGCTGGAATATTTTTCAATGAATGTCTTCAATAATATTTTAGTGCTCCCTCCCAACCTAGGAGTCATCTCTTCCTTTTTCAATAAGGAAGTCGTCTCCATGAGCTCCAGCTTGAGTACGCAAACTCTTTCATCTTTTACCAAAATGTCTGCTCATTTGTTCATCTGTGGAGATATGTATTGGAGAACCACTTTCTCCTTTCTGGACTTCATCACGGATAATGTAATGCTTGATTTCAAATGTACTTTAGTCTGGAACAATGATTTTATGTGAAGTCTTCATGTAGCTCTAAACAATAGAGTATATCATTGTTGGAAAACTGAAACATATCCATGTGGCATAACGCAGACGAGGCCCTTCAATCACCCCGCAGGGTCTCTTCACCTGACCTCCTGCTCACAGGATCGTTCTAAATCCCCTTTCAGCTGAGCCAAAGTGGCTCCTTGAGATTCCCTCGGGAATCCCGGTGAAATACCCAAATCCACAGGTCATTTCTTTCCCCTTCTCGGCCTCTGCACTGGACCGTGGTCGAATTCCCCACAGGAAAATCGTTTATCGGGCTTCGGGGTTTTGGCGTTTCTGCTGTCAATGTGCATGCATCCACGGAACTCCCAATTCTCCGAATCTACGATGAGCCTTTGCTGGCCTCCGGGATGAACCCTCGGTCCACGTGACCACCGTCCAGACGAGGCCCTTCAATCACCCCGCAGGGTCTCTTCACCTGACCTCCTTCTCACAGGATCGTTCTAAATCCTTTTTCAGCTGAGCCGAAGTGGCTCCTTGAGATTCCCTCGGGAATCCCGGTGAAATACCCAAATCCATAGGTCCTTTCTTTCCCCTTCTCGGCCTCTGCACTGGACCGTGGCCGAATTCCCCACAGGAAAATCATTTATCGGGCTTCGGGGTTTCGGGGTTTCCGATGTCAATGTGCATGCATCCACGAAACTCCCGATTCTCCGAATCTCCGATGAGCCTTTGCTGGCCTCCAGGCTGAACCCTCGGTCCACGTGACCACCGTCCCCGTGAACACAACCTTATCCCCGTCTTATCGGGGTCTCGGGGTTCGCGATTCCAAAATGCGCGAACACCTTGTCTACGGGATCCCCGATATCCCGATCCTCGATGACGCCTCTCGTCTAGGCCTCCCGGTCCATGTGACCACAATCTTGTCCGCTATCGGGGCTTCGGACTTCGCGAGAGCGAAGTGTATAGACTCCGCGTCCTCAGGATCCCCGATCCTCCGAACCCTGACACAACTTGGCGTTGACTCCCGCGAGGGTTTGACCCTTTGACACCTGTCTTCCCTCGGTGTATCGGAGTTCGCGAGTTCGCGAATCCGGATACAAAGGATTCCGGGACTTACTCTTTCCTGAACCCTGACACCAATTTCCACCTGTCCTCCTTGCTATTGCCTGTGGCCCCACGCTCCTTCGACGATCGGGAAATCGTGTTTCGGAGTTTCGCGATTTCAATTGCAATGGTTCATGGAACTCTCGAAGTTTTGAACCCCGATGTGCAGTGACACCTGTCCACTGTCGCCTATGGCCCTCAATCCTGTCACGGTCGGAAATCATTTATCGCGATATTGCGATTCCTGTTGCACTTGTTCACGGAACCCTCCAAGTCCTGAACCCCGATATGGGTAACACTTGTCCTCCCCTAACTCCGATCGTGGCCCACACGACTCCTCCGTCGGGATATCGCGTTTCACGATTCCACTATGCAAGAGTTTCTTACCTTCGAAAACTCTGATGCCAGAACTCTGACTCCTTTGGATCCTCTGACACGTGTCCTGCCCTGAGATCAACGGCTAGGATCTCCTTCGGTGTTTCGAGGCTCGAGAGGTCTCGAAACCTTCGACTTCTAAAACTCTGATGCTTCAAATATCCCGATGACTTCGCGTAACTTCTCCTCTACGCACTCGGGCTTAACCTTTGCACAACTTTTGCTAGATCTGACGACTGCCGATCTTTCGCGAATTCCCTCCACGAATCTCGACCGTCGATTCTTTCTCCCTTGAGGATTTATTGGCACGAAAACCTCCTGTGCAACCCTTCAATAGTTTTGAAGGCCTTTTCTCCTCCTGAGCTTTTCTTCTGCTTCTCAGTCTCCTTAGAAAGAAGAACCCTTTGCTCGCACTCCTTGCGGAAATCCTGCGAACGATTCATCTGTTCGAGCTTCCTTTGACTCTGCGCACGCCTCTGTAGAGTCTTCTCATGCAAACACTGGTGCTATCTCTCCTGAGCTTTTACAACCACTCAGACCCCTTGAGGGATTTTGTCTTTCTTCCTTCTCCCGCAGATGGAGAATGTATGGATGCCTCCTGGCTATCCTTCACTCCAACAACCTATTGTTGAGCCTTTTGGGTATTCAGCAACCCAGTGAAGGTCCTTCAGTGGACTCTTCCTTTAAGTTCCAGAACTCCTAAGAGTTCTCTTCTTCCTTATGCCTGTTTGTCCGCTTCCTCAACGCCCTCCTGGCGGAGTACCCGCTCAATGCCCACTTGGCAGAGCTCTCAGAATCTTCAGTGATTCTGCTTCCTTTTCTTCAAACTCCTCAACAGAGGTCTTCCTCAAATGCACCGCAGCGCATACGCTCAATGCCCACTTGGCAGAGCTTCTACAGAACTCCTAAGAGATTTTGTCTACAACTGTGTCTCCTCCCACACAACCCTACCTCCAAGGCGTTCAACAACCTTGAGGTTTTCCTTTGAGTTTTTTATCTTCATCTCTTGTGCCTCAACACGCCTTTGTCTGAACCCCACAGTGTTCATAAGTGCAACCTTTGTGCACTGGTATTCAGAGTCCGTAGCACTCTGTCACGCCTTCCTGGCATGAAACCACAAAGACCTTCAACCCTGAAATCAAAACAAACTCCCTGAAAATGCATGATAACAACACACAAATACAACATATGAAAGAACACACACAAACATCCATTCAACACAGAAATGCAGGAAAAACTGTTGTTTGTATTAAAAACGGCAAAATGCCTGTATTTTACAAAGGTGTTCTCGAGCTCTCCTCGGCTCTCATACAATCTTCCAACTAACCCTCCAAAATGAGATCTGAAGTCTCTTTTACCTGAGGGGCTCAATCGAGCGCTCCCTCCAGAATTTACCTACCCTAATAAATTACAATCAATGGTTGTCTAGTCTGCTATCAGATCTAGATCTCAGCCAATCTTGGCATTAAATCCGATCCTATCTACAGCCTGCATAGAGCATGGCTTTCCATGGCTCAACAGCCTAAGCATTAAATTACATTCAATTCAAAATTTAGAATGAGGTTGCGCCTCCCTTTCAGCACATGAATGCATGCGCGCTGATGTGGCTGGCTGACTGGCTGGCTGCATGGAGAGATGCTCCTGCATCATACTCCTCAGCTACAAAATCATGATCTCCTGCTCATGCGCTTCCCTTCTGAGCTGTTGGAAATCCTCCTGGATCCCAAATAAGTCTTTGGAGCTTCTCATCCGCTCCACTCTGCTACTGCTGCTGCTGTCGCTGTGCTGCTGCTCTTCTTCTCAGCCTCTCCCTGCTGGCAGTCTCTGCTGATTCCAACATCAGCCTTCTAATGTCCTCTATGACCTCATCCAGTTGCTCCCATGGCTGGTCCTGTTTTTGCAGTCTCCTCAGCTCCAAAAATTTCTGGCACATGGGCAGATCACTGTGATCTCCCATGCCATCTTCATCAGTCTCCAACTTTACCTGTTGGATGTGCACGCCCTGCACTTTCACCCTTTCTTCCAGGGCTTCCATCTGTTGCCACAGATCAACAAAGCAAATGTTGTTTGCTCCTTCTTTTTCTGCTGCAAACTCCCCTGTTGCAGTCCTTTCAGCGTCTTGGCTGAAAATGTTGAGCCATTCCTCAGAATGATTGTCTTCCTCTTCTCCTGCTGTCATCTTCAGTGCTACAGCTCCCCTCTGTTCAGCTACTTGGCTGAAACCATTGAGTCGTTCCTCAGAACGCTCATTCTCTTCATCTGCTTGGGCAGCTTCCAAAGTCTGCTCCAATTCTTCTTGGACAGTCGCGAAAGACTGTTCCTCTCTTGCTGTTGCTGCACCTGCAACACAAATTCCTACCTCCCCCTGGGAACATGGTAGAAATACTTGTATTCCCCCAATCATCATTCGGCTCCTTATATCTTCCACTGTCAGCTTCACCTGCTGATCTCCTTGCGAGGTCATCGGCTACGTCAGCCCCTCTGGCTGATTCCAACTCACTTATGAGTTTATGAGACCCTCAGACAGTCTCATCTGCTCGGTCAGCTCCTCAAGCTGATCAAAACTTACCTGCTCATCCCTGCCCACCTGGAAAAATGGGATGCTTCTGCTGCCTTCCTGGCAGACTATGAGATCAACTGATCCCATCTTCATCATCAACCCCTGCTGAATTGAACTCGCCTCTAAGTCCATGAGACCCTCAGATGGTCTCGACCGCTCATCTCTACCCACTTGGAAATCCAAGATGCTTCCGCTGCCCTCCTGGAAGTCTTCAAGATCCCGCAACGACCTCAATATGTTTCCCTCCTGGCAATCTGAAACTTCCTCACTGTCTCCCTGACAGTCCGTGAGATCCCCAGCTGATCTCAATTCGTTGCCCTCCTGGAAAACTTGAATTTCCTCTTCTCTGCCCATCTGGCAGTTATTGAGATCATCAGACGATCTCATTTCATCTCCAAAGTCATCGATACTCTCCCCAGTCTCGGGTTCACATGCCTGAACCAATTCTTCCTCTTCCACGGCCTTGAGGTCTTCAGCGTACCTCACCCATTCTTTTAACAGCCTGCGCTGTCTCATGACCATCAACTGCTTGACTGGCCATTTTATCTTTGACTCCTTCATGGGCCATTTATATATCCATCTCGGCTTTGTACCCTACCGCATCTTCATTTCGAGCTCCTCCATCTCTCATTTTATATCGGCGAGCTCTTTATCCATTTCTGCTGTGCTCATCAACTCTGGGCTTTTCTTTTCAGCATGCTTATGGCCTTCAGTAGCCATCTTGATGTCTTTTTCTGCTTTCCTGACAGATCTGCTACTGTCACTCCGCATCAAGAGTGTCTCCAGCTTCATCTTACAGTCCTGCTAACTGTCTCCTTGATTGCTGCCTACCTGCCAACAATCATTACAGAGTCTTCAACAACTCTGTCTTCCTCTTGCTTCCTCTGTCTGCAATATACAAACAGATTCCCGCTCTGATACCACTTTGACGCGTATCAGAGTGCTCCTTCACCTCTTCCTTCCTCTTGCCTGAAATATACAGACAAGAAATTAGCTCTGATACCACTTTAACACAGACGAGGCCCTTCAATCACCCCGCAGGGTCTCTTCACCTGACCTCTTGCTCACGGGATCGTTCTAAATCCCCTTTCAGCTGAGTCGAAGCGGCTCCTTGAGATTCCCTCGAGAATCCCGGTGAAATACCCAAATCCACAGNTGGGGTTTCCGTTGTCAATGTGCATGCATCCACGAAACTCCCGATTCTCCGATTCTCCGATGAGCCTTTGTTGGCCTCCGGGCTGAACCCTCGGTCCACGTGACCACCGTCCAGACGAGGCCCTTCAATCACCCCGCAAGGTCTCTTCACCTGACCTCCTGCTCACAGGATCGTTCTAAATCCCCTTTCAGCTGAGCCGAATCGGCTCCTTGATATTCCCTCGAGAATCCCGGTGAAATACCCAAATCCACAGGTCCTTTCTTTCCCCTTATCGACCTCTGCATTGGACCGTGGCCGAATTCCCCACAGGAAAATCGTTTATCGGACTTCGGGGTTTCGGGGTTTCCGCTGTCAATGTGCATGCATCCACGGAACTCCGGATTCTCTGAATCTCCGATGAGCCTTTGCTGGCCTCCGGGCTGAACCCTCGGTCCACGTGACCACCGTCCCTGTGACCACAACCTTATCCCCGTCTTATCGGGGTCTCAGGGTTCGCGATTCCAAAATGCGTGAACACCTTGTCTACGGGATCCCCGATATCCCGATCCTCGATGATGCCTCTCGTCTAGGCCTCCCGGTCCATGTGACCACAATCTTCTCCGCTATCGGGGCTTCGGACTTCGCGTCCTCAGGATCCCCGATCCTCCGAACCCCGACACAACTTGGCGTTGACACCTGTCTTCCCTCGGTGTATCGGAGTTCGCGAGTTCGTGAATCCAGATACAAAGGATTCCGGGACTTACTCTTTCCCGAACCCCGACACCAATTTCCAGCTGTCCTCCTTGTTATTGCCTATGGCCCCACGCTCCTTCGACGATCGGGAAATCGCATTTCGGAGTTTCACGATTTCAATTGCAATGGTTCACGTAACTCTCGAAGTTCCGAACCCCGATGTGCAGTGACACCTGTCCACTGTCGCCTATGACCCTCAATCCCTTCACGGTCGAGAAATCGCGTATCGCGATTCCCGTTGCACTTGTTCACGGAACCCTCCAAGTCCCGAACCCCGATATGGGTAACACCTGTCCTCCCCTAACTTCGGTCGTGGCCCACACGACTCCTCCGTTGGGATATCGCGTTTCACGATTCCACTATGCAAGAGTTTCTTACCTTTGAAAACTTTGATGCCAGAACTCCGACTCCTTTGGATCCTCTGACACGTGTCCTGCCCTGAGATCAACGGCTAGGATCTCCTTCGGTGTTTCGAGGCTCGAGAGGTCTCGAAACCTTCGAATTCTAAAACTCTGATGCTTCAAATATCCCGATGACTTTGCAGAACTTCTCCTCTACGCACTCGGGCTTAACCCTGGCGCAACTTTTGCTAGATCTGACGACTGCCGATCTTTCGTGAATTCCCTCCACGAATATCGACCGTCGATTCTTTCTCCCTTGAGGATTTCTTGGCACGAAAACCTCCTGTGCAACCCTTCAATAGTTTTGAAGACCTTTTCTCCTCCTGAGATTTTCTTCTGCTTCTCAGTCTCCTTAGAAAGAAGAACCCTTTGCTCGCACTCCTTGCGGCAATCCTGCGAACGCTTCAGCTGTTCAAGCTTCCTTTGACTCTGCGCACGCCTATGCAGAGTCTTTTCATGCACACACTGGTGCTATCTCTCCTGAGATTTTACAACCACTCAAACCCCTTGAGGGATTTTGTCTTTCTTCCTTCTCCCGCAGATGGAGAATGTATGGATGCCTCCTGGCTATCCTTCACTCCAACAAGCTATTGCTAAGCCTTCTAGGTATTCAACAACCCAGCGAAGGTCCTTCAGTGGAATCTTCCTTTAAGTTTCAAAACTCCTAAGATTTTTCTTCTTCCTTATGCCTGTCTGTCTGCTTCCTCAACGCCCTCCGAGCGGAGTACCCGCTCAATGCCCACTTGGCAGAGCTCTCAGAATCCTCAGTGATTCTGCTTCCTTTTCTTCAAACTCCTCAACAGAGGTCTTCCTCAAATGCACCGCAGCGCATATACTCAATGCCCACTTGGCAGAGCTTCTACATAACTCCTAAGAGATTCTGTCTGCAACTGTGTCTCCTCCCACACAACCCTACCTCCAAGGCATTTAGCAACCTTGAGGTTTTCCTTTGAGTTTTTGATCTTCATCTCTTGTTCCTCAACACGCCTTTGTCTGAACCCCGCAGTGTTCAGAAGTGCAACCTCTGTGCACTGGTATTCAGAGTCCGCAACACTCTGTCACGCCTTCCTGTCTTGAAACCACAAAGACCTTCAACCCTTAAATCAAAACAGACTCCCTGCAAATGCATGATAACAACACACAAATAAAACATATGAAAGAACACACACAGACATCCATTCAACACAGAAATGCAGGAAAAACTGTTGTTTGTATTAAAAACGACAAAATGCCGGTATTTTACAAAGGTTTTCTCGAGCTCTCCTCGACTCTCATACAATCTTCCAACTAACCCTCCAAAATGAGATCTGAAGTCTCTTTTACCTGAGGGGCTCAATCGAGCGCTCCCTCCAGTATTTACCTACCCTAATAAATTACAATCAATGGCTATCTAGTCCGCTATCGGATCTAGATCTCAGCCAATCTTGGCATTAAAGTCGATCCTATCTACAGCCTGCATAGAGCACGTCTTTCCATGGCTCAACAGCCTAAGCATTAAATTACATTCAATTCGAAATTTAAAATGAGGCTGCGCCTCCCTTTCAGCACATGAATGCATGTGCGCTGATGTGGCTGGCTGGCTGGCTGGCTGCATGGAGAGATGCTCCTGCATCATGGCACTTCTTCTGTCATCATGAGATCTGATCTACTGAGTAATCATCTTGATGTTATAGGAAATCTTCACCATGCTTCTGCTGTGCACTGGAGGTTCTCCACCAAGTTGTCTTCTTCTGTTTGCATGCAAGGGTGTCTTTTTGGTATGCCTCAAAGTCTTGAGGTTTCTCTTCATACTCTCTTTATTCAATTTCTCTGGAGAACATTGTTTGCATTCATCTGATGTAGAACTCCAACTCATGGATGTTGCGGATGATATAATGACTCATGTAGAGATAAATCTGGTTTACTGGAACAAGTAATCATCATAGTCTTCTCCCTCCATCCGGGAGAACCTCTAGTTATAGATCTCGCAATTCTTTCATTCATAATTCTTCCATACACTGTTCTTTATCACAACTTTTAGTTCTTCTTCTTGATTGCTTTTAGTGAGTTCATATCAGGCTGGTAATCTTGTGATTCTTGATACAATGACTGGTTGTTTTGGTTTCTCTTTCTTTCTTGGAATCTTCATGTTCTTCTTCATGTTTTTATTTAGCTCTTGGGTCCATGGAGTTTCTTATAGATTCCATTCTCTAGAGATTCCATTCTCTAGAGATTCCACTTCTTCCTTTCATCATAGGATCACGGATCTGGATGGACAACCAGGGATACTTTAAGGCTTCTCTTCGAAGAAGACTTCTTTTGAGATTTAACTGAATGCATACTATCTTTCATGGTTACTACCATGGATATATACTTCATCATCTTCAATGGATCATATGATTAGCTCCCTCCTAACCCTTGCTTCATGTAAGAGTGCATATAATTGGCTCCCTCCGTCTAACGGAGTCCACGCTTCCATCTGCATCCTTATTGTCTTCTGCAATATATAATTGGCTCTCTTGTCTAACAGAGTCAACACTTCCATCTTGTTGTCTTTTACAAAACGTCATAAGTCTTTTTCCATTTTCCTCTCAATTGATGACTTCTTTTTGTCTTTGCTTCTTCTAAGTCTCTTCATGATTGATTCGACTTATCTTGCATATAATTGGCTCCTCCGGGCTCCAATCCAGAGTCCTCACTGCTTCCATCTCAAGATCCTTATTGTCTTCTGTGATGTATAATTGGATCTCTTTGTCTAACAGAGTCAACACTTCCATCTTGTTGTCTTTTACAAAACGTCATAAAGTCTTTTTCCATTTTCCTCTCAATTGATGACTTCTTTTCGCTCTCTTTTTTATTTTTCCAAGTCTCTTCATGATTGATCCTGGGACTCATCTTAATAACTTCCACATGATTTGTACTTCATCCTTCATGTGTATTATCTAATTATATCCATTCTATCTTGTTGTTCTTCCATAGGGTATATTTCTCTGAACACATTATCTTCCAAGAGATAGATATACAGATATATGTACAGAGATGATGCAAACAAGATGAAAATGGATATGTACAAGAAATAAGAAGAGTATTGTTACCTTAGGAAGAAGAAGTCTCTTTCATCCTGCTTAATCTCTTTGTAGGTTCCTTTTCTTCATTAAATTGATGCTTGTAAGCCCCCTTCCTTTTCTTTAGCTCGACAATGATTCTTGTAGTGACCATACTTTCAACAGCTTGAAGCATTGTATTTGAAATATCTTTCTCTTTGATTTGGTTTCTTCCTTGAACAAAACTTCCTTTTGTTCCCGGAATTCTTGAATCTTGTTGTGAAGGCTTGATCATCATACTCCCTTTGGGGGTTTCTCTTTGCATTCATCCTTGATTCTTCTTGATCACAACAAGTCCAAAGTTCTTCAAATGTAGATACTCCTTCCTGTGTTCATGCTATGAAAATGCATCCCACGCCTTGGGAAGCACCATTGAGTACTATTATGTTTACCAACCTTTCTCCTCGAGATTATTTCTAATAGCTTGTAGTTGGATCTCTAACCGGTGGAGAGATTCTCATTAAAGTATGATGTTATGTTGTCGCTATCATTCATCTTCATGTCAATGAAGCTCATTCTTCGACTCATAACTTGTCCAATGTTTTGACCGAGAAGATTTCATAGGCATCATACATCTTCTTCGATGAGTCAAGATGGGGAGATGTAGGGTATCAAGTGGTCTTTATAGACTCTACTCATGATACTCATAGCATTGATGTCACCGCTTTGAACTTATCGATGCTCTAAAGTTAGAATCCCCATCTAACTCTGCTCTCTAACTTCATAGAGTAAGTCATGGCTTTTACTTGGTCAAGCCCCAGATTTGACCACAAAATCAAACTTGATGTCTTGGATTGATGAGAGTACCAGGAGATGTACTAGGCTATGGCGACTGGACCGTCTGCAGATTAGGTCAATCCCTTCACTTAAGGTGCCTCAACAAGATAGGGTTTCAGAATCCAAGCCCGCTAGTAACCCTAGCGGTGTCTTGGAAGTCGCCTAGTAACCCTAGCTGCCAGCTCCTCATCGAGCTCAATATCCTAGCTGCTATGCTTCCTTCCAACATAGCTAGATCACCATGGGGAGGTGTGGGCCTACAACCCATTGGGAATATGAAATATATGTTCTCCTTTTACCATTGAAAATACCCTTGTCACTCCAAACCATAGGCCAAAAGCCACCCTCTAAGCACCTTTACCTTGACTGAGAATCAATCCTAAGCACCCCTAGGCTAGATAGCCAAACAAAGGTAGCTGCATCTTTCCCCAAGGATAGCTTATCACAAAAGTCATCGTGATAGTCCAAACCCTAGCCAAGAGATAGTCCAGTTTAACCCAGTCATAAAGAAATGCGAATCTAATAACTCTCCTCCAAATCATAGAATCAGGCAACTCAAGTAGCGGCGATAAGATCTGGCATCGCACTGAGATCAAGTCATTAGAATGAGAGAGAATTAGCCTCCTCAGATTTATACTCACTCATGGCTAACCTGGGTCGTGGCTGAATTCTCATTCGGTATCCGTCTGCTCAATATATAATATTACTGGCTCTAATTTTTCTTCGAGGGCTAATTAAACTCCAATATAAATTATCGCCTGTTTCCACAAGTCTCTAGGGTTATTAGCCAACTCATTAGGTTTCTTCTTGCTTCCCGTATATTCTATCCTTGTTAGAGCTTACATCAGTGGAGGTAAATACCCTCCCAAGAGCTACCATAATATCAACAGTCTTTGATTTCCCCAATGGTTGACAACATTTACATGGAGCATTTTGAAAAGGAAGCACTTGAATCCTTTGGAGTACAACCAAAATGGTGGATGAGGTTTGTGAATGACACTAATGTAAATTGGGCACACTGCAAGGAGAATTTACATAGGTTTTTTATCCATTTGAACAATAGATCTGGCCATATAACGTTCACAATGGAGGTAGAAGAAAGAATTTGCATTCCATTTCTAGATGTACTCATCATAAAAAATGATGATGGTTCCCTAAGGCACATAGTTTATCGAAAAAAGACACACACAGATAGACATATCCATGTAGATTGCCACCACTAGTTAGCACAAAAACTTGTTGTAATCAATACATTGGTAGCTCGTTCTCTTAGACAATTGGATAACAAACACCTAGAGTATGAAATCGATCATCTATCTAAGGTTTTTTGAGGAAATGGATACAATAATAGACAAATAAATTACATAGTTTAGAAATCCCAAAGAGGTCCTCGAAGAAGACAAAATGAAAATGGGATGGGGAAGATCGCCTTGCCATACATCAAAGGAACAATTGATAAACTAGAGAAGATATTTAAGAAAAATAATATTGAAGTAACTTTCTCCCCTCCAAACACTATCAGAAAAACGATATTGGACCAAGCAAAAGACCCTACAAACCTTGATAAACAAACAAGGGTCTATATCATTCCTTGATCCCATGGTAAAAATATATCAGAGAAACAGGGCACACAGTTAAGGAAAGAATAAAAGAAGAATGTGTGGATATTATATATAACCACATAAATAGATTATCCCTTGATGAAAACTCTACAAAAACACGGCACCAAATTAGTATTGATAACACCATAATCATCACGACGAGAGGATCATTATATAAGAAAAAAAATTAGTGGAAGCTCGAAATCAAGAAAAATGATGACATCTTAAATTGACATGAAGGAATATAACTAAGTAATAGTTGGGATTCATTAATAAACCTCATGAAATAAAATATAAGGTTGACCTAATTTGTCATATTTTTCCAACCTACCTCTCTCTACACCTATGCATAAATTTATTATAAATACAATGAATACTCTCAACTCTTACTCAACACTAAACTCTTAACAATGAGCCCAACTAGTGGCTCAAAATATTGAGACACAAATTCACTTGCATGAAGTGTTCTGATGCTCATTAAATATTTGTCCTTGTTTCATTTTGAAGTCAAGAGGACAAGGTTGATGATTTCATTTTCACATTTTCTCAAACCCTTCTTGAAACCATGAAACTTTGCTCCAAGGAAACACAAATAATTGTTGATGATCAGAAGCCTGGAGACATCCTCCGTGATACGCTCTCCTTGTGACCGGAAGTTAATCTGACCGAGGGAGCCTGTTGGGAATACCCACGGATGGGGCATCGCTCTCCTCCATGTAGATCAGGTCACCCCCAATGGTTGGGTGTGTCCACATGATGGGTGTATCGCTCTCCTCTGTGTGAGAGTTGAGATGACGTGGTACTCCAGATGATTATGTTGGAGTATGAAACTCTTGTATCGAAAGTTATCAGGATCTGATCCTTAGTGGTTGAGCATTAGTGGATGTGTGGATCCCTTTGCTATATTGTCTAAGTAAGATTTACTTGTAACCCTAATTATGATGTAAAGGGTACAAGTCATGTATACCCTTAATACAAATTATGTATTGCCCTCGATTATCCCCGATCAAAGAATTATATGCCAATCGCTAAATACATAATCCCTTCTACTCAAAATTTTATGAATTAAACACGACGCTTTAATTGCACTATCAAGAAGAAAGATCGGGACAATACACATAAATAATGTATGTTTTTCCGAGAAAGCATAAATCTAAAACCCCACTATCATATATTATGTATATATCATGGATCATGAAACAATCTCATACAAAACTCTAACTAAGAGTTCTCGCATAATATACAATTGTTCCCACACTATCATACTAAAATTGATAAATTCATGTGCCAATTTTCTTCTTCCAGATAACCTGCCTCCTCTGCGCAATCGTTGCTAATGGAAATCCCTACAAGGAATTAATTCCTCTTTCCTAGTTTGCACAATCCTCATGGGCACATCCAATGTGTGTGGTTGCATGAGTGCACCTACCAATGTCACAATGATAGTCAAACCTGCACTTTCACCCGTTATCTCAACTCGGTCTCCACCGGATCTGACATGCATGTAGTTAACAATGGTAAAATTCAGTTGCATGTGATCACTGATCAGAATTTAATTAATAATTAATTCAATCATCTTTCACTAGTGTAATTTCAATTACAACTAGCACAACTGATCTTAACTCACTTAAATGAGTTAAACTACTTTACAACTCACATAACTACACATATAACACTGTTACAACTTTGAATCACTTAGTTGCAACTAATTCGACTTCCATGTCCCACCAATCAACTTTTGAACTCTAATTTCCTATATCTAACTGATTTACCACTTCATTTAACTTATTTCCCAAGTGCTCATTGAGAATAGATCAATATTTATTGTCCAACTATTATTAAGGGATAATAATAGTCAATACACATCTATAAATAGAATTCACTCACCATCTATAAATAGATCATTCATACATAGAATTTGCTCATCATATAAAAATAGACTTCCACCTAAAAACTATCTCGAGAGGCTCCATCCTAGTGTAGGTGCATTATTTTCACTAAAGACTTTGTTGGACCAACAAGTCTACCAACCATAGAAAGATAATTAAGGCTTATTGTAATAATTAATTTTCTCTTATTAGTCGGCCCTATTGTGCCAACATACACACCCTTGTGTCCGCTCTAGTATAAATAGCAGGATTTCCTATCAAGAAAACACACCACACATGTAAACTTGGAATTTCAACAACACTTATAAGGTCGGCAAACCCTCTTGGCTAGTTCGTTGTAGAAGCACCCCTTGTGTGCATTAGGGTTTATGGTTGGGGATCTTCTTGAGAATATAACAAAGAATTGTTGGGTTTTCTTTCCTTGAGTAGAAGGGCTTCCCATGATATTTTGGTGTTCTTTTGTGCATGGTTATTCTTCTTGTGATCTTGGCTATTGCAACACTTGTAAATTGTGTAGTCAGATTTTTATGGTTCAAGTAATTGATAAAATGAAATAAACCCCATAATTGAGCCTAGCATAGTGAAAATTCAACATGGTATCGTGAGCATAGGTATTGAAGAATCCATTTCACAAGCTTCAAGCAAGCCATCCTCTTTTGCAGAACCGTACGGTCCTTCTAGGGTTTCCAGAAAAAAGTACAACCCTCTTTTATTTGGTGGTTTCAACACTTTATAATCGGAACGCTAGCTGCATTAGGAGTGTACCTACCTTCAAGTAACATCTAACAACTTATCATTGTAATTCCAAGCAACTTTGGATTTTGGCCCTAGGGTTTCACAATTTTCGGTAGAAAATTTCTGGCCGGTTTTGCAAATATCAAGGAGTTTTTCAGCTCACCAGTATTCTTTTGATTTTCAAGGCTTATTGTTGGTAGTCATTGTTAGAATATAATGGATGCTTTGTTTTACCATTGACAATATTCCTATTGTCACTCAACTATAGGTCGGGCCAATTCTCCTCATTGCACCTTTTAACCTTGACAAAGAATCACTCGAAGCAAAACCCCAGCTAGATAGCTGCCAAACAGCAGGTAGCGCACACATTTCCCCTAAGGATAGCGCGACTAACAAGAGTTGATCGAGGTCCAAACTCCCAGCAAGAAATAGTCCAGTAGACCGGCGAAGCTGTTGAACTACAGTAACGACAACTCTCCTCCAAACTCGCACACAAACTGGACAACTGCAATGCACACAAGTGTTTCTCTAATTGGTAGACCGGTCAGCTTTAATGATAAACCCACCTCCCATTTATATTAATTCGCTAACCGCCTGGCTGACTTTCATTCCGGGTATCCGCCCTGCTCAATATATATTATTTCTGGTTGACTTCTTTTCTTTGAGGCTAATAACATAATATAAATTATTCTTCGAAACAACACGTATTCCCATGGCTATTAGCCAACCTATTAGGGTTTCTTCTTCCTCGGCATTCTCTATATTCTTTACACGTAGGTAAATACCTCCCGCCAGCCTACCATAATATCAACACCCTCCTAGCTAGGGAGGCATTACAGGTAACGGTCTTGAGCACGAACATACCATTCACCCTGTAGCATCAACATAGTTGTATAAATTATCTCATGACTAGATCATGAGAACCATCATCACCATCAAGATTACCGGCTGGTATCATCTCTCAAAACCGTACTCTATCCGAGTAATCAAACATTATGCTCAATTCACGTAGTGATGCACTCCAGCCATTCTTCTAATATAGAAGAGTAAATTCTCTCGAACCATTTTTCGCTTGGGAAATTTTTGTCCTTTGATTATCCATAAAACTAATAATCATTTCCAATACCGGCGATAGACTTCAAGGCAATCGAAACAAAATAGAACACAAATGTGTCTATCCATAGTAGTATCAACTATTAATCCAGAAGTACACTACCACACCAAGTAGCACACAAGTACTTGAGCAGTAACGTATAGTCACAAATAGTGTGGAACACATCCACCACAAGAGTATACATCTACTGTCTAGAGAAATATAGTATCTATAGCAATTATGTCATCTGATATCAACCTGCACGTAAACAATGTTATGATATAACCTGACTGGGCTAATCTTTCACTCACATCCGTGGTGGAGATTTGAAAGAATATATGCCCTACAAAAAAGTGAAACATCAATGATGAGTCGGCCCGACTATTCTTCTCAAGCAAGGAAGAATAAATGTTCTGATTTACTGAGCCATTCACCCCGCCATTCTTCCTACACTAATCAAAGTGCACCCCGAGAGAATGTATAAACCCTAAGGAATGCCTCGCCCTCGATTGTTGAGCCTGGACCATTCCCCACTCGGGCCATTCCTCCTACACTAATCAAAAGTGCACCCTACAGAGAATGCATAAACCCTAACGTAATGATCTGTTCGGACCATTTCCTCGTTAACCACAGGAAAGACTGGCCCCCAGATCAACCTCCAAAATGACCATTCCTCATGTTAACTACAATGAGAAATCGTTGTCCAATGAGAAAGGCCTTCTTGAGTAACCCTCAAGAAGAGAGACTTCCCTAGACCACTCCCTCATGTTAACCGCTACCGGAAGTCGCTTATGATACATCAAAAATATTGACCATTTCCCATGTTAACCACAATGGGAAATCACGGTCCCACTCGAGATCTCGCTAAACCACTTTCCAAACTGGAAAGGAAGCTGCTTCATCCCGGACCATTTTTCGAACCGAAAATGATTGTCCATAAATCAATACATATCAATGCTCCCCTCCCAACTCCTCGATTCATCTCTTCCTTTTCAATAAGGAAGTCGCCTCCATGAGCTCCAAATTTTGAGTAATAATAAACTCTTTCATCTTGGATGGAAGCTTACCAAAATGTCTACTTATCAGCTCATCTATGGAGATAGGTATTGGAGAACCTCTTCTCCTTTCTGAAATTAATCACGGATAATGTAATGCTTTGATTTCAAATGAAATTTCGCTTTGAGCAATCGGGTTTTCTTTGAAGTGCTTCATGTAGCTCTGATCAATAAAGTATATCATTGTTGGAACACTGGAACATATCCATGTGGCACTTCTTCTGTCATCATGAGATCTGATCTACTGAGTAATCATCTTGATACAATATCTCTGTTATAGAGAATCTTCACCATGCTTTTGTTGTGGATTGGAGGATCTTCACCAAGTTATCTTCTTCCATCTGTATATAAGAGTCTCTTTCTGGTATGCCTCAAAGTCTTGAGGTTGCTCTTCATATGCTCTTTGTTCAATTGCTTTGGAGAACAGTCTTTGCATTCATATTGATGTAGCACTCCAACCCATGGATGATATAATGACTCATGTAGAGGTATGTCTGGTTTACCGGAATGAACAATCATCATAGTCTTCTCCCTCCGTCTGGGAGAACCTCTAGTTTTGAATCTTTCAATGCTTTCATTTATAAGTCTTCCGTACACTGTTCTTCATCACAACTTTCAATTCTGTTTGATTGCTTTCATATTAGGCCGGTAATCTTGTGATTCTCGATACAATGACTGGTTGTTCAGGCTTCTCTTCTTTCTTGGTATCTTCATGTTCTTCCTCATGTTTTTCTTTATCTTTTGGGTCGATGGAGTTTCTTATAGATTCCATTCCCTAAAGATTCCACTTCTTTCTTTTATCATAGGATCACGGATCTGGATAGATAACCAAGGATAATTTAAGGCTTCTCTTCAAAGAAGACTTCTTCTGAGGTTGAACTGAGCACGTACTATCTTTCATGGTTACTACCATGGATATATACTTCATCATCTTCAATGGATCATAGGATTGGCTCCCTCCTAATCCTTGCTTCATGTATGAGTGCATATAATGGGCTCCCTCCACCTAACAAAGTCCACGCTTCCGTCTTGTTGTCTTCTACAAAACGTCATAAGTCTTTCTCCAATTTCGTTTGATTGTTGACTTATTTCTGTCTTTGCTTCTTCTAAGTCTCTTCATGATTTATTCGGCTTATCTTGCAATAGTTTCCATGTGATTTGTTTGATGTATTTCATTCTTTCATGTATTATCTAATGATATCAATCCTTATCTTTTTGTTCTTCCATCGATATAGTTTTTCTTGGAACACATTATCTTCCAGGAGGTAGATATACAAGATATGTACAGAGACGATGAAAACAAGATATGTACAAGAACTAAACAAGATATGTACGATGAAAACAAGATATGTACAGGGACAATGATTCTTGCAGTGGCCATACTTTTGACAGTTGAAGCATTGTACTTCTGAAATTTCTTTCTCTTGATTTGACTTCCTCTTTGAACCAAACTTCCTTTTGTTCCTGAAATTCTTGAATCTTGCTGTGAAGGATTGATCATCGTACTTATTTTTGGGTTTCTCTTTTGCACTAATCCTTGATTCTTCTTGAGCACAACAAGTCCAAAGTTCTTCAAATGTTGGATACTCTTTCCTTGTGTTCATGCTTGAGGAAAATGCATCTCACGTCTTGGGAAGACCATTGAGTACTATATTTACCAATTCCTTCTCTGAAGTGATCTCTTCAATAGCTTGTAGTTGATATCTTAACTGGGAGATCCTCACAAAGTATGATGTTATGCTATCATCATCATTCATCTTCATGTCATGGAGCTCATTCTTCAGACTCATAACTTGTCCAATGTTTCTGATCGAGAAGATATTTGTTAGGGCATCGTACATCTTCTTTGATGAGTCAAGATGGGAGATGTAGGGTATCAAGTGGTCTTTTATAGATTCCACTATGATACTCATGTAATTGATGTCACCGTCTTTGAACTTCTCCATAACTGCAATGTTCTGCGGTTCCTTCTCTTTTCCTTCTTCAAACTCTGGTTCCATGATATTTCCTTTTACGATATCCAACATTTTATTCTTGGCAAGGATGAGGTCAATCTTTTTCCTCCACGCTCTGAAGTTAGAGGCTCCATCTAACTTGTTCTCTGACTTCATATAATAAGTCATGGTTGCTTTGACTTGGTCAAACCCTAGATTTGACCACAAACTCAAACTTGATGTATTGGCTTGCTGAGAGTACCAGGAGACGTGCTAGGCTAGGGCGCATTGATCTGTCTGGAGATTAGGTCAATCCCTTCACTTAAGGTGCCTCAACGAGAGGATTAGGGTTTCTACAACTGTACCTGCTAGTAACCCTAGTGACAGTGCTTTGGTGACTGCTCCTGCTAGGAAACCCTAGTGGCAATTCTTCAACGAGCTTAATATCCTTCTGGCTATGTTTCCTTCCAGCGGTTAGACTGAATGAAGGAGGTGTGGGCCCATAACCTGTTAGAATATAATGGATGTGCTCATTCTACCATTGACAATATCTCTATTGTCACCCAACCATAGGCCGAA
>SNQJ01S0058156.1:41205-53801 GCA_010110895.2 Picea sitchensis
CCCCAACAGTGGTCAAGTGGATTAGTGTAAGATCCAAGCAGTCATCCGAAATGCAAGGAACCTAATGCATATATAAGAAGGTTATAATGATCAAATATGACACATACTATGATACCTCGGACCAATTACCTCATGGAGCAAGAGTCCTCTCTGATGCAAGCCCAGGCCGGTAGTGATGGAAGCTGGTACTGCTGACAGGATAAAGCTGGCTGAGAAGAAGAAAGATGGGCCCTCTAGGGCCATGCTCAAGTCGCTCCTGCTCTCGGTACTCCATGTCTAGGACCATGTGGGCCTCAAGACATGATCTCCTAGTTATCCCTAGATAGCGGGGATAACACACCTCAAACTCAAGGTTCCCCATATCTATTTCCTGTGAACTTGCAACTTTAGAGATAAATCTGAA
This sequence comes from Picea sitchensis, assembly GCA_010110895.2. Classification (NCBI taxonomy): domain Eukaryota; kingdom Viridiplantae; phylum Streptophyta; class Pinopsida; order Pinales; family Pinaceae; genus Picea; species Picea sitchensis. Next base: position 41,609 of record SNQJ01S0058156.1, read on the forward strand.
ATATAAAATTACAATAGTATATACTTCACTTCTATATAACCAAATACATAAGGCAACCCAAGAAAATAAACATAAAACAATTGTACTTCAAGGGAAATATTTTTCCATCCCTCAGGGTACAAATCTCAACATATAACAAATATAAAGATTACTTAATTACAATAGATTTATTATAGTAATAAATCTAACCACTTAGATTCTATATGCTTTTCAAATCACTCAACAAAATCAACTAGTTGTTCATGAGATTATAAGTTGAAAATTACATTCAACTATGCATTCACCATGAGATTATAAGTTGAAAATTACATTTGCAAGCACACAATTTGGATAGAAAAGTACCTTCATATATACATAAGAATGAAATTACAAGTACATTCTAACATCGTATTACAAGTTGGTATTATATAGTCCTTCAAGCTTATCATATGCTAGGACTCTCCAATTCTCTCCAAACCCTAGCTAGGGAATCCACCATCAATATAAAACCATAACCAACATAAAGGCCTATAATAGCATTCCACGGAGCTATCTAACCACATACAAGGCTCCACAACACGCTAACATCAACACCAATAAGTCCACCCTTGAAATTTCACTAAGCTTGCATCGCACAAGCTTTCCAAGCAAAGCATTTCACCATGCTCAAGGTCTCCACATTAACGCTCTTATCTTACTTAGGGTTTAGAAACCCTATCAAACTTACATCACACAATTAAAAGGATTATAAGACAACTCTAGTGCTAGCCTCCAAGTCTACATGTCCATCATAAGGCTTGAGTCTTCAAACCCCAGGTCTTCAACTTTTGTATCAACACAAGCACCAAAACCTCCATAGAACATCAAGAGTACAATATACAAGTCTTCTTCCAAGCGAAGTATCATTCCAAGCTCAACACTCCTTCACTCATCAAGCAAGGTTACTCATATAGCACTCCATGATCTTACCCTAACTTCCATGCTTCATACAAGAACAAGGTTGCAATATCACCCAAAAAGCTACCTCTCTTCTTCATGTCTTCTTTAGGGTTGTAACCCTAGCGCTACGTCCTCTTGCTTGAGAACAATAGCCACAACCTCTACAAGACAATACAAATTATTTGTAACTCAAGCCACGAGTAAAGCTTGTATCCATGCCATCAACTCCCTCGACACCATGTTCTACTCTCAGATTTTATTGTATGGCACAAACCCTAGAATATTCTTGCATCTCACAAGATAAAAATTTCTAAGAACACTCAAACACTATCATCCATCCACATGTCTCCTCTAGGGTTTACATTACAAACCTTAGGTCTTGCTCCCTCCAATACTTCTCCAAGACAATTACAAAGATAGAATAATGAATACAACAATAGTGAGTGACAAAATATCTCTCCTTTATTTATATAGAATAAGTGAGGGATACCAACATAAAACATGGATTTCACCCAAACAAATAACCCTGGACCTAAGTCTACAAGGAAACCCTAAATGGAGCACTATACAATACAAGGACGACAGGTGTCACAATAGGGTTTTACCCAACCCCAAGGTGATGCACCCTCCAAACATGATCCTCCTTGGACTCAATACCCCTCTCCTCCAAGATGGTGCATTATCTAAAGAGTGGTTAGCCCAACTCTCCCTCTTCCATGGTGGTTCACTATGAAAGTATCCTCATGCAAGACACTCCTTTTCTAGTTGTGTGCCACATGCCCTCTTGTGCCAATGCTCCTCAACATGTGTACCAAGGTAGTTACTTACTCCAATGCTTCTCCTCAACATATGTGTCTGTGTCCACAACTAACCTCCATGAAGTATGCTCCTCAACCCAAGTATTCAACCTCCAAGGTGTATGTCACACGGTTCCATGCTCTTAAGGTTAAGTACCCTCCTCTAAGTGACTAACACTTATCCTTTTAAGTAAGTGCATCTCATGATCAAGCAACACACTCCCTCCATTGTGTGCACCCAATGGATTAGTCTTCATGTCAATTAGGATAACAACCTCCTAAATAAGTGCACTATGCTAGCACTCTATCAAAATTCAAGCATCCACTCAAACCAAACCATCCATATGTCCATAAAGCATCACCAAGGGACTTGAGACCTATCACTCCCTTAGCTAGGTGATTACACTTTTGGAGTAACCCCAAAAGTTAACAATATCAAGAGCAATAATTTTAAACTCAAACTTGAGTTGAAAATTTTGACCTCTAACCAAGTCAACTTGGCCTTCTACTCGGTTTGGGGATTGATTTAGTACCAAATATGTCCAACTCAACCAAGTCCATACCTACTCAATCAAGTTGGTCATAGATCCCACTGTGGCACATTTTTCAAGAAAAAGTCAATTAAAAAAATAATAGTACCTTTACCCTCATTCCTATCACCCTAAACCCTACAAAAAACTATAAAGAGATGTCACTCCCACCTCTATTTTCCGCATACCTCTCTCATTGAGAATTTGGAGTTTTCAAGCAGCATTGAAGAGTTATGATTTAGAGTGAACTTGGAGTTCATTTGGAAATCCTCCCAGGCTATTTATGTTGGATTTGACACCTAAGTGACAAACATATCTTAAAGCTTGAAGGAGTTATGGATCAAATTCTTGTGCACTATCCATTGATCTCATTCCAAAGTATGTTAATAGTTAAAATTTCCCTTTTTTTTATCTCATAAAATTGTAGATCTAAAATCTGTCTTTTAAGTTTTGTACTTTCAACGTTCTACTAATTTGAGTTTGAACTTTGAACTTTGTATATTAATCTAGGGTTTGAACTTTGTATATTAATCTAGGGTTTGCAATGTTGCATATTTGAATTTGCAGATTTATTTCCATTTAAATTTTACCAAAGCCCTAAGAGTCAAATACCATGCATGGATCGATATTAATCTTGTTGATGAGGAGTTGTATTGAAAATATTGCAAAAAACACACAAAAGGGGGGGGGATTCATCGGTTGAAACAACACTTAGCTAGTATAAGAGCCCATGTTTCCCCATGCAAGGCACCATCAGAGGAGATTGAACAAATTATAATGGAATTGCAAAATCAATTTGAGAAATTTAAAGAAGACCAGGCTAGGAAAAAAGAGATTAACGTTGAAATAGGGAGGAAAAGACAACATACCACAATTAGAGCAAATCCTAGTGTTGAATTTGAAGGATCTTCCTTTATCCCTTATAACAATCGTAGATACCCCTTTGTTATGTTCCTCCCCCTCATGAAATCCAATCTAGAAAAAATAAGAACATTCAAAGCTATTTAACACCTTCCCACACCTCTGTCAGTGCCTCTCTATAATATCGCTTCTAGGATAACTGATATAAACTTGTTAAGGACTGTTGTAGTATTGAGTGTTTTCTGTTTCAATTGTTTTGTCAAACAATTTGACTATCACCTCCAAAACCCACTATATCTCCCTTGTTCCTATTGTTGTAGTTTTATGACTGTGTGTGGACCTTTATCAAACACCTTTCACATAGCCCAACCCTTGTAACTCTCTATTTTCGTTGATATATGTTTGGGTATTCTGCCTGTTTGTGTTTTTAATGTGTCTCTTCCCACTGCATTTTTTGGATTTTTACTTCGTTTCACAACATAGACATTTAGTCAAACATTTTGCTTACAAGCATTCTATACAACAATAAGTGAGAATGAACAATAATACTATGTTGTTATAACAACAAGAAAACACCAACAATCCAACCCTTTTATTTACTAATTCAGATGGAACTAATACAACAACAATTAGGTTCACAGAACTGATATAAATTTGATAAATCTGACCTCATGAACATAAATGGTACAAATCTGATATAATGAGAATAAATGAGTGTTGTATGTTGTTGTTAGGTTGAATCGCCCCCTATCAGACTTCCAGTAATGGTAGCAATGACTTTTTCAAGCCCACACGATTTCCCAACAAGGAAATACGTCCTTTTGTAGGAAACTTTGCCTCCACTAACAGATTTTGGTCTGTGTCAAGAATAAACCGACCTTAATAGAAATAAGAAACCTTTGTAGGAAGAATGGTGCCCTGCCACAAGAAGAATCGTTCCAGCAAGGAACAACCTCTACCCATAAATTAATCTCAGTATGTATGGAACAAATACTCAGTCCAATAGAGAAGATTCAACCTAGAATCAAGTGAGAAAGACCAGGACTCGACCTCTCTATCTAGAGAACTTGCCCAACAAGTAATAAATCGCCCCCTCAACCAGTAACTCACTCCAACATAAAGGAAATCGGATCCCAATGAAAAGATACGACCCAATTGCAAGATAACCCAGCCTCTAACTCAAGAAAAACGTAACTACAAACCAAAAATCGACCTAATCAAGCCAAAATCACCCCAACAATTGAAATACAGTTGCCAAATGATGAAATACTTGGCCATAATGAAGCACAATGAAGAAATATGAATGATCCCTCCTCTATGATCGGTTAGGGTGGATAGTTTCACCATCAAACATAATCTCTATCTCCTTCTCTAGGGTTTTTCAACCCAAGAGCCAAAGCCACAAAATCTCTCTCAAATTCGTTTTTAGAAAATAACAATGCATAATGAGAAAGAGCGTCTTCATTCCCCTTATATTTCCTTGTTCACCTTTTTGCTGACCATTTTACTCTTTTACACTTAAGTGACTTTTTAATTTAACTTTAGTAAAATCACTTTGTTAATTAATTAACCCATTTTTAATGTCGGAAATCGATTACTTGGCTTGTAAGTCATTCCCATACATCGGAAGTGCCTTTCTCATCATCCAAACATTTAGATCTTTTCGTCCCAATTCCAACAAAGCTATTACATGAAGGTGTTCCCTCCAACAATATGACCCAAATAAAACTTTGAGTGCATTTAATTAATTTATACTCAATAATACCCTAAATTTATAGAAATCATTGGAATGCCACAAAACCAAGAACAAACTGTGCAGAAGTGATCCTAATTATGAAATAAGGTGAATGGACTAGGCTAGGCCTCATATAAATCCTCTAATTTTCCCGAGCCCCCCCGTTAACCTCATTTTACTCCTCTGTCCAAACTGACATAAACCCATAAGGTTGCCTCCAACTGTAAAGCAGTGGAATCCAAAAATGGGTACATTACACTCTCAACCAAGTCAAACTCAACCCACCTTGAATAACCATTGGAAGAAGCAATACAAATATGTTTATTTTGAATACATAGCTAGATGGTGGTATGATGCAGATATCCCCTTCAATGTTGCCCACTTACCTTATTACCAACCTATGTGAAATTTCGTTATTGCTGTCGAAAAGGGATTCAAAGGCCCTAATATGCATGACTTCATGGAATCTCTTTTACAAAAATCTTGAAAGAATCTCATGTTATATGGATGGATTGATGGAAAGAACTGTACAATCATAATTTTCCTTGTCTCTTTCCCTTGAGGGACCATGTTTTTGAAATCAGTTGATGCATCTGATAAGGTGAAAGATGCAATATTTCAACTTTTGGATGAGATTGTTATGTCAGTGGGGAAGGAAAATGTTGTTCAGATCATCACAAAAAAATCCTCTAACTATGTTTTCGTTGGTAAGATGTTAGAGACTAAATACAAAACCATATTTTGGACCCTTATTTGTTGCACATTACATAGACCTCATGCTCGAGGACATAAGTAAACATGATTAGATAAAGAACATTGTAGAGCATGCCAAGAGCATTACAAAATACATCTACAACCACTCATGGGTATTGAACCTAATGAGAAAAAACACCAAGGGAAAAGACCTTTTTAGATCTCCCATCACGAGATTTACAACTCACTTCCTCACATTGCAATATCTTATTTCCCAAACATAGAACTTGAAAAAAATATTTTCAAGTAATGAATGAAATTGATCTTATTGGGCTCACAAACAAGATGGAAAAGACACCAAAAAAAGAGTTTTTAAGAACAATTTTTTGGAAAACAATTAGCAGAGGTTGTGAAAATTGGCGAATCCCTTGTTAAGGTGTTGCAGTTAGTGGATGGGGGGAAATTGGAGATGGGTTACATTTATAAGGCTATGGATTAGAAAAATGAGAAGATAAAGACAACCTACAAAAACAAGTAGCTAAGTATGGGTCTATCTGGGAGTTCATTGGTAACAAATGGAATAATGAACTGCATCACCCTATACATGGAGTTGAGTATTTCCTGAACCCGAGGTATAATTACAGAGCTTAGTTAGGAGAATATCAAACTGGGGAGGTCAAAGATAGATTGTACAAGTGAGTAAATATAAATACAACAACATATCAGTGCTTTCACTAGAGCCAAGGGTACCTTTGGAAAAAAACCTAGCAAAGATTGCAAGAGATGTGGACCAACTAGGGAATAAATTCCAAAGTGTTTTTAAGTTCAATTGTTTAAATAACTGATTTTTATCCAAAGTCACAATATAGTTTGTTGAACTAACTTTGTCTTTGCAACACATTGGTGGGAGCCATTTGGTATCCAATGTTCTCAATTCCAAAATTTTGCAATTCGAGTCATCAATGAAACTCACAGTGCTTTTGGGTTGAGCACAATTGATCCGTCTTTGGAAGAGAAACCATTTGGAACAAAAATGATTAAATGATATTGTCTTTGTGTAGCACAACCTATGGCTAAGGCGCAACCAGACGCTAAACCGAAGACCTGATACAGATCCCATTGTGTTAGTTGATATTGATCCAAACTCAGAATGGGTAAAGGATCCTCACCCAACAAAGTTTGATCCTAATTTTGATATTGATGACTTGGGATGGATTGTTTTGGATTAGGATCTACTGGTAGGAGTAAGCATATCACTAAGCATGGCACATGCAAGAACTCTCCATGCAATCTGTGCTTCTGCTAGTACTACTATTGCAGTTGTCGATGTCCCTAAGGAGTCCGAAGACTTTAAGCCAAAGAATGATTTTGTAGCTCATGTTGATGATCCATTTCTAGTAGTGATGATGAGTTTGATGATTGATCATGTTGATCAATGATTTGTAGTAGGCCAATAGCTTGTAGCATGTTTTTTAGATTCCAAAGGCCATTTAGAGTGATATGTAAATGATTGGCCTATGACTTGTCCATTTCATCAACACAAATACTCTCTACAAAATTAAATTAAATAAGGTATTTGCAACTAAAAATAGGTTGAGATCATGCCTCTTCAACTATTGTTTTTTAATTGGTTACAATGTTTAAATAAAAAATCCATCGAACAAAATCTGGGTCAATTGAATGCCAACCAATGGAAAGAAAATCTACTCTATTTCAGATTTGTTTCACTACTTAGTTGCTTGCAATCCTAATTTCACACAAAATGCTACCACTCTACCAATGTCATAATGAAGATCTATGTGGTCTTCTTTCAATGTGCAAACACGACACAACAAAAACACTACTCAAGGGATAAGGGAATGACCCAAGAAAAAGGAAAAATGCCCAACACTCCACCAGACTCAATTAAACCAATTTTGAAACCTCATACATAAGTGCAATGGCTTTGAGATGACATACATTGATATTCAATCTCTGAATATAATGGATGGAGGTGAATAGAAAGTAGCAAGAAATTTGCAGATGGCCATGGCTCAACAACAATCTTCACTCATTGTGGGGAAGACTCAATATCTTCTTCTTTTTTCCTTCGATCATCAAACAAACTGATTCATTGAATTCTCATCTCTATTATTGTCCTTATACATCACAACCTTCATTTTTAATGGGATACCTTGAAAGTTCAACCATCACATTGGTTCTTTTCAACTTCCAAGGGAATTTTGAACATTTTATCAACTTTGTCAAAAATAATTAAATGCTTATGACAATGTTTATAAAGATATTTTTGGTAAGGATCCAATTTGGATAACATCTCCCCATTTGTAGGCTTTTGGTCACCAGAAGCTTCAACTCTCTTCAATCTTCTTCTTCTCTTCCTTCAAGCATCCTCCGACAAATATCTAAGAAACGATGCCTCCACTGCAAGATGAAAGATACGAGTTGAATAGGGGTTGTCTTTAGCATAAGCTTGATGTCCATCTCATGGCTAGAGATGACATTTTCTATTACAACAAGTTGTTGGACAATGGTTTCTTCTTGCACTGCAAGTGCAAAAAACTTTTCTTTTCCCTTGACCTTGACTCTCCAACCTTTCTTCTTGGCTGATCAATTATTGGGATGGAGTTCCAGGTGAAGCCTCCAACATTTGGCCTCCTGATGTCTAGTCAATCTGTAATATTGGAAATAGTTCCTACATGGGTTGCTTGGCCTTCTAGAGTAGCAACAATTGCTAGCCTTATGACCCATTTTCTTACAACATAAACAAACCAAAGATACCATACCATACTTTTTCGGTTTGTGATGATGCTTTTCAATTTGGTTGTTTAATATCCGATGAGTTGGAGTGGATCTAGACAAGGGAATCATCTCTTTGTTGCCCTCTTCCAAGCTTCTACAAGTATATTTGAGTAGCTTATTGCACACTCTTTTTCCAATTGCCTTTTCCTCCATGGGAATGACTTATTTTCCTATTCCTCTTGCCTTGACAAAGGTGCTTTGAGTTGAACTTGTGTTGGCTTCTTGTCCATTGAATCCTAGGCCTTCATGCTTGTGCCTCTGTTGAACTACAATTAGGATCACAATTGCTTAGCCTTCCTTGCCCAACCCTCGACCATCATAGCCCATTTGCCTCATGAGCTTGGAATCAATGTCCCTAGTGTGTTTTTCAAAGTCACAAAAGGTTTCTTGAGGAAGGGTCTTGGAAGGTGAATTTACCATGCTTGACTCCGTCATGGTGCTATTTTCGACAATGGTAATGGAAGGGGCTTGCTTAGTCTCTTAGACAACTGTTTGTATCTTCTTCAAGGACTCTTTCTTTGCTACCAAATCCTGGTTTAGTTGAGCAATCACTTCAATGAACCTCTCCTCTTGCCAATTATCCATCCGAGTGAATTTCTCCTCCAATTACAAGAACTAATATTTACCCTTGTCTAATTATGCCCTCATGGTGGTGAAGGAGTGATGGTGTTTGAAAAGTTTTTCTTCTATCGTATCCTCTTTATGTCTCCAATACAAATTTCCTCTTTTATATGCTTGTTGAAGTCTCTCAACTCTTCTAGGTTCTCCCTCTTCAAGGCTTTGTCCATGGTATCCCATTTGCCTCATTAGCTTGGAATCAATGCCTCTGGTGTGTTTTTCAAAGTCACAAAAGGTTTCTTGAGGAAGGGTCTTGGAAGGTGAATTTACCATGCTTGACTCGGTCATGGTACTAGTTTCGACAATGGAAACAAAAGGGACTTTCTTGGTCTCTTGAACAATTGTTTGTAGTTTCTTCAAGGACTATTTCTTCACTACCAAATCCCGATATAGCTAAGCAGTCACTTTAGTGAACCTCTCCTCTTGTCAATTATCCAGCTGATTGAATTTCTTCTCCAATTGCAAGAGCTACTATCTAATCATGTCTAATTCTACTCTCATGGTGGTGAACGATTCATGGTGTTTGGCAAGTTTTTCTTCTATCTCATCCGCTTTATGTCTCCAATATCGACTTTCCTCTTGTATCTGCTTGTTGAAGTCTCTCAAATCTTCCAGGTTCTCCCTCTTCAAGGCTTTGCCTATGGAAGCTACTTCAAGGTCTTTGAAAAACTTGCTCTTATACCTTATGATCTATAAACAATAGGCCTATGGCCTATGCATTTCACCAACATGGATACTTTGTGGAATAAAATTAAATGAGGTATTTGCAATTAAAATAGGCTAAGATCATGCCTCTTCAACTGTTCTTTGTTAATTGATTACAATTCTTATTTTGAAATCCAACAAACAAAATATGTGTCAGTTGAATTCCAAACAATGGAAAGAAAGTCTACTCTATTTGAAATTTGGTTCATTGCTCTATTGCTTGCAATCCCAATTTCACACATCATTCTACAGCTCTATCAATGCCAAAATGAAGTAGGACTCTATGTTCTTATTTCAATGTGCAAACACAAAAGATGATTAACCATGAATTCACCCAACACAAAAAAACATTGCTCAAAGGAGAGGGGAATGACCTAGGCAAAAAGAAAAACGCCTAACAATGCTAAAACACCCAACAATGCACCAAACAATTAAACCAATTTGGAAACCTCGTAAATAAGTGCAACGGCTCTAAGATGACAACCATTGATCCTCAATATCTCAGTATAATGGATGGAGGAGAATAGAGGGTAGTATGAAATTTGCAGATGACCATGGCTCAACAACAATCTTCACTTATCGTGGGACAAACACAATGTGTTCTTCTCCTTTAATCATCAAGCTAAATACTTCCTTGAGCTCTCACCTCTACTACTTCCATTCTCCATTTTATCTTCTTTATTCCATTCAATGCCCTTCTACATCACAACATTCATTTTTAATATGCTTCCTTGGAAAACCAACCATCACAATGGTTTGTTTCAACTTTCAAGAGAATTTTGAACATTTTCTCAACTTTGCCAAAAAAAAATGCTTATTACCATAAATGATTTTAAGGATGGAAAATTATTTCAAACTGTAGAAGCCTTGATGAATCTTACTAGTCCTTAATATGCAAACTATAAAATGTTTGGCGATATTTTTGTAAAAATATTCAAATTTCTAAGGATTTTAAATAGTTTTTATAAAATTTGGGCTATTTTCAGGTAAAAAAATTATTCTATAAAATTTGGGCAAATCATTTTTAGAAAAAATGGAAATTGACGAATCATTTTTTGGGAAAAACATGGAAAAATAGTCCATGGGCGATATATAGCCCCTAAAATTTCATATGCTTATTAGAAAGATTTTTGGCAAAATCCAATTTGGATCATAGAGACTCATTGATTATGTATTGTGTTTTTTATATGTATTGCACTCTATGCCATTTTGATATATTCACCTTTACATGGTATATATATGAACAAACTTGGCATATTTCGTCTCTAATAGTTTGGAATATTTAAAATAGGTTTTTTTTTTCATTAAAATGTAAATATTTTGTGTATTTTTTAGTAAACTGAGTCATTAAATTCAAATTAGTGTGAGTCGTGGCCTAAGTCCAAGTTGACCCTCAACGATTTTGAAGCTGAGTCCAAGTTTTAAAACATTGATAAAAAAACCACTGCATGATGAAAACAAGAGGGTGGTTAGAATCAAGATAGTGAAGATTTCTCTATTCACAAAAGCTTTGCTCTCTAGAAATAATAATGGGTTTCCCATCCCTGACCTTGCTTTGCCATCCTCTTGGTTTTTTAGAAAACCTTCTCTTGATTTTTCACTAACATGCACCCTTTAATACATTCTTTGTAGTCCTCCCTTGGGGACTTTTGTTGTAATCCTTTTGCTTCTCAATGTGTATAGTAAGTCTTCAACACTCTATCTCTGCCTCCAAAGTCCTTATTCTGCACATAAATAAAAGCAGTTTCCACTATAGTTTAAGCTAATATAGTCTTTTTTATTGGATGTAATTCTTTGATCAGGGTATTCATACTTTTAGCTCTCTTTCGTTCCCTTGGTTGTATGTGCACACAAAAAATGGACTATTGGGACAATGAATTATTGATGATGTGAGTTAATGATCTTGGAAAGTTTTTTGATTGAGTTCTTTGGGTTTATTTCCATTCAACGACCTTAGACATTCGAGAGAGGCATGTTGTAGTTAAAAGAACTCCAACCATGCAACCAACAAATGAACCGTTTTGGTTTAGTTTCCCTCAAGTTATCTTTTTCTTGATCCATTTGACTCTTTTCTAGGTATTAAAATGATTTGCACATCGAAGTTTCATTCACAAATTGTGTTTATGAACCATGTTCACTAAATATTCATGGGAATACAAATGACTAGATGGTTAAGCTTATGTTCTGCAGAATGCTTTTGGGCTTGCTTTCGTCTTGTGGATATGGGTAAACATTATGTTCATTCAGTGAAGAATAAATTCTTGTGTAAAAGCATTGGGTTTACTATGGTAACAAGAATAACATTTCCAGACTCATGAGCCCTAGATCAATCAGTTTATACAGTAAAATAGTTTCAATTCTATTGCATATCTACGTCTTATTTAGATTTAATTTTATGCTTATGGTACAAATTTGGAATGAGATAGCGCTAATTTTCAAAATTCCAAAATCCAGAGAAGAGGGAATGATAAAACTCCAACAAACCCTTCTTCCATGGGAAAGGTAATCATATCAAATCAATTGCAGACTTGTAGTTT
>SNQJ01S0058156.1:66446-79147 GCA_010110895.2 Picea sitchensis
TTGCGCACTCCCCACAGTGGTAGTCCTTCAACAATTTCTCAGGTTCGCTAACTCTGAGACTTTACTCGCCCGCGCACACCTTGCATGGTTCCTGTGCTCAACTTGCACTTCTGCGAGAATGAGAACAGTGTTATCCCTCCTGAGCTTTCAAAGATGAACTCTGACTTCTGTCGACTCACCCCTTGTGGACAATTTCACTGCACTCCTTGCAGGAAAACTCTTGCTCAGATAGAGAAACAATTGAAACTCATTCTCTATTCTCCCTCTCTTCAGATTTCAGACATTAACATGAAATCATACTTTCACACATCAAAGCAAATGCATAACAGGGAATAAACATCCATGAGCATAACATTCATAATGCATACACAGAGAATAATTACGACACCATGAATTTGAATCGAAGCTCTTTCTNTACAATGATACAAGTGAGGGTGTCTATATCCGTTTTCCCTCCGGCTCCTGAAACTGTCAAATCTAGGAAATTAAAGCTATCTACTTACAATAACTAACATAAATGCCTTCACCTACTACAGACGAAAGCGGGACGCTCAAGGTCTGTTTACAATCAAGAAGTACGCCCTTTCCTTAATTGTTTCATTTAAGTTTGGCGCATCCAACTTCAAAAATATTTCAAACAATTTTATCATGTGCCAAAATGCGTTGGTGCTTGCCCCACGCTCCCTTGATGCTGGCGATGCTCCTGCATCATACTTCCTCACTTGAAAATTTTCATGGGCTCCTTTCCATGAGCTCTCGCATGGTCTGTCCATGCTTTTGAATCTCTTCTTCATTCTCTCAGCTGGCATCTTCAACTGGATGTCCCTTCCACTTGACCAAGTATTCAAAGTATTCCTTTCTCCTGGTCCTCTTGCTAAGTCTTTTGTCCAATATGCTTTCCATCTATGGCTTCTCTGCAACCGGCATCTGTTTAGCCCAATGAACCTCTGGTTGTTCACTACCTGCTTCTACTTCCTCAGCTTTGTATGGGTACAAATATGAGACATTGAATATCGGAGAAATTCCGATCCCATCGGGTAATTCAATCTCATAAGCATTTGCCCCAAATTTCTTCAAGACCTTCGATGGTCTAATCTTCTTCATCTTCAGTTTGTTATATGTCCCCTTCGATAACCTTTCCTTTCTCAGATGTGCTAGAATCAAATCACCAACCTCAAATTGAAGTTGTATCCTATGTTGATATGTTCTACGTTTATACTCTTGGCTTGAGTTCTGCAATCGCTCCTTCACCTGGCTGTGAAGTTCCTTCATTGTTTCGGCAAAATCCTCTGCACTGGCACTCCTTGTTGCATTCTGTTCTGAATCTCTCAATTCCAAAACTCCTCTTGGCTGCATCCCATAAACAATCTGGAATGGACTATGCCCTGTGCTTATGTTGATTGAATCATTATAAGCAAATTCCGCCTGTGGCAGAATATTGTCCCACTGACTGTGGTGTTCTGTCACCAAGCTCCTCAGCAAGTCTCCCAAACTTCGGTTCACAACTTCTATCTGTCCATCCGTCTAAGGATGATAAGATGAACTAAATGACAAGTTCGTTCCTAGCTTTTTCCATAAGGTTCTCCAGAAGTGTCCCACGAACTTGGTGTCTCGATCCAAAACTATGCTCCTTGGTAAGCCGTGAAGTCGAATGACCTCTTTGAAAAACAGATTCGCAATGTGAGTTGCGTCACTGGTTTTCTGACATGGTATGAAGTGTGCCATCTTAGAAAATCTATCCACTACCACAAATATTGAGTCAAACCCTCTTTGTGTTCTTGGCAGCCCTAATATGAAGTCCATGCTGACTGCATCCCACGGCCTGTCAGGTATGGGTAACAGTTAATAAAAGCCTGCATTCTGCCTCTTCCCTTTTGAATGTTGACAAATTTTGCATCTGTCCACAAATATTTTAACGTCTGCTCTCATTCCTGGCCAATAATATGACTCATTTAGCTTTGAGAACATCTTGTCATGACCAAAATGCCCGGCCAATACTCCACTATGTTTCTCCTTCAACAAATTCTCCCTCATGGAGCATTTTGGAATACAAAGTTGATTACCCCTGAATAACAATCCATCCTGGATCATGTACTCTATCCACTGGCTTTTGTCCCTGAAAATTGGGTTCTCAGCTGCTTCATGGGCCTCTTTAAAATCTGGATCATCTCTGTACATGTCCCTGAGATCATCAAAACCCAATGTTTTAACTCTGAACTCCTACAACAGCAAACATTTCATGCTCAAAGCATCAACAACCTTGTTAGCAGTTCCAGAAATATGCTTAATTACAAAAGTAAAGTTCTGCATGTATTCAACCCATTTAACATGTCTTTGATTCAAATTCTCCTGTTGAGTCACGAATTGCAAAGCATGATTGTCACTATACAAGACAAACTCCTTAGGAATTAAGTAATGTGTCCATTTTTTCAATCCCTGGATAATAGCATAGAACTCCTTGTCATAAGTGGAGTATTTCACTTTCACTTCATTCAACTTCTCGCTGAAGTATGCTATCGGCCTCTCTTCTTGGCTCAAGACTGCTCCTATTGCAAATCCACTTGCATCGCATTTTACTTGAAATGTCTTTTTGAAATCCGGCAACACTAGAATTGGTTGTTCCGTAATTTTCTTCTTCAACAAATTGAAGTTTTTCTCAGCCTCTTATGTCCAATGAAAAGACTTGTGTCTCTTCTTCATTGTGTCCATCATCGGTGCACTAATTCCACTGAAATTCCTGATGAACTTTCGGTAGAAACTAGCCAATCCATGAAAATTTATCACTTCAAATATACTCTTCGGTGATGGCCAATTCTTAATTACCTCTACCTTATCTGGATCCATCCTCAACTTATCTGCAGAAATAACAAACCCCAAATAAATGAGTTGTCTTCATGAACGAGGATTTCTTCATGTTTATCAACAACTTCTCTTGCTGTAATCTCTTCATCACTGTAGCCAAATGTTTCAGATGCTCTGCCTCTGTTTTACTGAAAATCAGCATGTCATCAAGATACACAATGACAAATTTTCCGATGAACTCCTTCAGGACTTCGTTCATCAACCTCATGAAAGTACTCGGCGCGTTTGTTAGACCAAACGGCATAACAAGCCATTCATACAACCCTTCATTAGTCTTGAAGGTTGTCTTCCATTCATCACCTTCTCTCATACGAATTTGATAATATCCACTTTTCAAATCAATCTTTGAAATTTTTTTGGCTCCACTTAAGAAATCCATCAAATCATCCATCCTTGGCAATGGAAATCTGTACCTGATGGTTATCTTGTTGATCGCTCTCGAGTCAGTACACATCCTCCAGCCTCCGTCTTTCTTCGGACTGAGCACTGTCGGAACAACACATGGACTCAAGCTTTCTCTCACCAACCCCTTGTCCATTAAATCCTGGACTTGTCTTTTGACTTCTTCATTCTCCTACGGCGTCAATCTGTACGCTTCTTTGTTTGGTAAACTAGCTCCAGGTATGAGATCAATATGATGGCTCACACTTATGATCGGTGGCAACGAACGAGGTAGTTCGTCCACTACTATGTCAGCAAACTCTTCCAACAATTTCTGAACCTCTTCCGGTAAATCATCTACCCTTGTACTGGTTAAAATAATTTTAGGTTTTCTGACCACAATGAATTGTGGNATCTTTATACCCTCCTATTTTAAATTCAACTAAACATTGTTTAGTGACATTTACCTGATGTCCTTTTTGTAGCCATGAGACTCTGTATGGGCTTGGATGTTCAATAGTCTCCAGCTCCAGCTTTTCTACCATCTCTGTAGAAACGAGATTATCTTTGCTACCACTGTCCACAATGACCTTGCATACCATGTCCTTGGTTTTGCAAGCAATCCAAAAAAGACTGTTTCTTTGCACTGGATTCTCCACCTCCTTCTCTGCCGTTAAGAGAACCTTTCGCATCATCAGCGATCTTCCACCTTCAGCATCCTCTGCCTCAACATTTCGCCTCTGTGCTTCGGCGATGTGAGTTTTACCACCTTCTTTCTTTTTGTGTGGACATTCATAAGACTTGTGTCCATTCTTTCCACATGTGAAGCATTTAACCACTCCACCTCTTCCTCTTCCTCTACCTCTAGTACGAGGAAAAATGTTTCCATCAACATACCGACCTCTCTGTTCGGTATGCTGCCCTCTCTGTGAACTTCCACCTCTCTCAGTTTGAGTCTGAGGTTTCTTCCAATCCTCTTTTGGTTTCTGATTTCTATCTTGGGCAACTGATTTGCCTCTAGGCTGACTTCTGCCTCGACCTCTTTGACCTTGCTTTCAGCTCAGTTTCTCTTCAACTTTTAGAGCCATCTGATAAGCATCTTCCACCGTTCGGATAGTCATCATGCTCATCTCATCCTGAATGTCGTATCTCAAACCATTCATGTACCTGGCAACTTTTTCATCGTCACTTTCACAGACCTGCCCTGATGTTCAGCCTGTAGAATTCTTCAGTGTACTCCTTCACTGTCATCAGCTTCTGTCTCAAATTTTGCATTCTTCGAAACAGAGTAATCTGGTAATCCCTAGGAATGAAATTTGTCTTCATCTTCGCAATCATCCTATCCCAACTCTTGATTTTTTGCTTGCCTTTGCAGCGTCTGTCAGCTTGTAGTTCATTCCACCACAATGTTGCATGTCCTTTTAGTCTTGTGACAACATGTTTGACCTTTTTGTCTTCCTCGACATCTTCATAGTCAAAATATGTGTCCAGAGCTCTAATCCAGTCTAGAAGCTCTTCAGCATCCAGGTTTCCTTCATATACTGGAATGTCCATTTTTGCCTTAACACCCATTCTTGCAACAGCCCTAATCAGACGTGTGTTTGATGCATCTTCTGCTGTGACCTCTTCTCCTTCATGTTCAACCTCATTTTCACTTTCGGAATCACTAAGATCCCCAGCACCGGCTGTGCGCCTCTGTATTGTCTCCATGTCCTCAAGTCTGGCGCGTTGATCACGCATCTCTCTCTCCATGGCTGGATCAGGCATCTGCCTACCCCTTCTTCTCGGCATTTCCCTATCCTCTGGCGGATCAGGTGTTTGTCTGTCTCTTCTTCTCGGCGGCATGGTGAATCTTCCTTTTCCCTGCTATAGAAAGCAAAGAAACCTTTATGTGCTCTGATACCAATTGACGCAGACCTATCGGCCTTTGGGACCAAGATCTGCTCACAGGATCATTCTATATGCCCTTCGAACCAGATCAGCTCTTTCAGATTCTCTGCTGGAATCCCCTTTCAAATCGATCCACAGGTTCTCTTTCGCGATTCATGATTTCGCGAGTTCGCTAGTTGAAACCCCGACTCTTCCTCCTCCAATTCCATGATATCTAAAATTGTGAAATGGCTATAGCTCTTACGAAGTCAGCGCCCTCCTTGCGTGACCGCCAGCTAGGCTAAGCACTAGCGCCTTTTGCCTCTCGCACCTTCGCGAGTTTGAAGGTTCAACCTTGGCACCTTTCCTTCCCGAACCCCTGAGAGGTAAGATTTGACTTTTCTCCTCTCGTTCTCGCTACTCACGACTTCGCGAGTCGAAGGCTCGAACTTTCGTTCCCTTATCTTCCGAGTCCCCGAGAGGTGAGAGGTCAACAGAGTGTTGACTCCTCCAGATGTGTGATGTGTGTCCGCCGGTCCACTCCTCGGGCCCACCTTGCGGTTCTGCCACATGTCTCTTAGGTGCAACCTCGGCACTTCGCGGCTTCGCTTCTCGCAACTTTGAGCACCCAAATTTTGGGCTCTCACCCGGTGAACCTCCGAGTTCGCGAGATCCTCTGATCTCTGCCACCTATCCTCTTCTGATGGACGGCTTATATTACTTCGCGAGTCGTGATGTTGAACTTCCGACTCTCCAACTCACGAAACCCCGAAATGGTCAACAAAGTCTGACTTCCGTGTTGGCGAGCACACCACCTGTCCACTCTCAGATGGACGGTCCTGATCACTTCCCAGCTTCGCCACTCGCGAAGTTGAATGACCTCCCTTTCTAACCTCCGATGTCTGAGTCCCCGATACGGGTGATCTCGCGACACATGTTCTTCTTCCGGCGAACGGCTCAGATTCCTTCGCAATCTCGGGACTTCACCTTTCGCGATTTCGCGAGTCTCGTTACAAAGGTTTCGACCCTTCACCTCCCGAAACCCCGAGATGCGATTTCGCAGGTGATCCAACGACCCTCGTTGGTTCAGATCCTACGGTCTGATTTTCCCGATCTTGCACTGGACGAATGCTGCCGTAACTCCCCTGCTCCTCTGCGAGATCTTATGGCTTCCGGGACCTCGTGAATTCTCCACAAAGAACTCTGATCATCAATTTCCTCCTTGGTGATTTCTGCGAAACAAACAAAGTGTTCTCTTACGAAACTTGTCCTCCTGCAAAACACCTTCACTGTGCCTCCTTCCAATGCGTCAAGCACTAGCTTTCCTGAGCTTTCTCCAACTCCGAGTCTTAAAGAAGACTCCCACACGCACTCCTTGCGGTGACTCCTTCGATTACTTCAAAGAATTTGAAGTCCTTCAACTCTGCGCACTCCCTGCAGTAGTAGTCCTTCAACAATTTCTCATATTCGTTAACTCTGAGACTTTACTCGCCCGCGCACACCTTGCACGGCTCCTGTGCTCAACTTGCACTTCTGCGAGAATGAGAACAGTGTTATCCCTCCTGAGCTTTCAGAGATGAACTTTGACTTTTGTCGACTCACCCCTTGCGGACAATTTCACTGCACTTCTTGCAGGAAAACTCTTGCTCAGATAGAGAAACAATTGAAACTCATTCTCTATTCTCCCTCTCTTCAGATTTCAGACATTAACATGAAATCATACATTCACACATCAAAGCAAATGCATAACAGGGAATAAACATCCATGAGCATAACATTCATAATGCATACATAGAGAATAATTACGACACCATGAATTTGAATCAAAGCTCTTTCTATTAATTCAAATCTCTGTACATGGGTGTTTTCAACTACATCTCTCTGCTCTCTTCTCTATGCTCTATGCTCATAATGTTGCTAATCTTGCTAATGTTACAATGATACAAGTGAGGGTGTCTATATCCGTTTTCCCTCCGGCTCTTGACATTGTCAAATCTAGGAAATTAAAGCTATCTACTTACAATAACTAACATAAATGCCTTCACCTACTACAGACAAGAGCAAGACGCTCAAGGTCTGTTTACAATCAAGAAGTAATCCCTTTCCTTAATTGTTTCATTTAAGTTTGGCGCATCCAACTTCAAAAAGATTTCAAACAATTTTATCATGTGCAAAAATGCGTTGGTGCTTGCCCCACGCTCACTTGATGCTGGCGATGCTCCTGCATCATCTTCACAAAAAAATAACATTTCCTTCCAAGTGACTAAAGAAGATGCTTGGATTGTACGAACCAAAACAATCAAAAGGTCTCCGAGAGAGTGTAAGTTTTAACTTATGAAGTAAAACTATGTATACAAATTCTTAAGCAAAACAAAAAATAATCAATGGCTCATACATACAGTGCATAGAGATTTACGTTGGAAACCCTTAATCGAGAGAAAACCAACCTTCCTTGGCATCGCACCTCTCAACTCTTCATAATTAATTTTACCATTGATAATACAATACATACAATATTTTAGGTATTATGTAGCTACCAAAACCCTAATCCCTTAAACCGCGGTTAAATTAGAAAGCCACTAAAAATAGCAAAGACCACCAAAAAAAAATCTGGGCGCTGCCCCGAACCCCATCAACTTTGTACAAAGCCCTCAGACTTGTTAGGCAGCACCCGACGCAAGAGTACACTGCACCCCCCACATACATGCAAAAGATATAACACATATCCAACAAAGAGTTTCAATATCATTCAAGAAAATCTTGAGGAAGAAGTGAGATCGATCTTCAAGAAGACAACATTATGGAGTATCCATCTTGAGGCAAACAAACAACATTAACAAATTTAAAAGAATGGTTGAGAACCAAAAACATAAGAAATCTCTCTACACTCTTATCTTGGGATAACAACTCCAATTTGTTGGGATGGAAAACTCCATCTGTTAGTGTACCTATGTAGCTCAGAGAGTGCTACAACTATAACAATCTTTCCTCAACATTATGGGGGGCGCAATAACATTTATGGAGGAGAGAGAAAAAGGAGGCACATGCATGGATGCAATCTTCAATGTATTATGTTTTTAGTTTCTTTTCTAATTTAGCAACGCAATTCTAAATTAGTTTGTTTGCTTTAATTAGTTTTTGCATGCACAAATAGAGGGCGCAATTCCCTAAATTTAGAGGGGTGCTCATGCATGACATTTTCCAGACTAAAGAAAGGCATGGATCTTTAATAGAGCACACTTCCTTTTAGCACAGTTATCCATGCACTTGCTAGCCAACAACACTAGGGTTAGGAGTTTTACTGCCAATAGTGGAGTTTCTCTTCTTCCTAATTTATAAAGAAGAAGAAAGGCACTTCCTAGTCTATAAAGAAGAAGAAAGGCACACCATTTGATGGTTTGAGAGTTTACGTTTTGAAGTGCAGTTTTCATCTTCTCTTTTCAAAATTAATAGAGAAAAATCAGATGATGTTTTTAGTGTTCTGAGAATTGTCTTCATTATTTTATTTTTACAGCAACATGCATTTGTAGGTTAGAGTACTCCCTAACATAAATTTTGATTGGAGTTTTCACTGTATATTTTATAGGTTATAGGTTAGTTTAACAGTACATAATCTGCTCTCCATGATATGACTTTTGACATGGTATCAGAGCATGTTTGTTGAAACCTTCCAAGAATTCGTGTTTGGATGGTAGGGTTGCTCCCTATGAGAGGGAGTTGTCAAGAGGTTTCAGGTGTGAGATGCCCATGATTTGTGCTTGGGAAAAGCATTATAGACCTGTGATAAGTTGTATTTTTAGGTTGCTAATCTCTTTTATCTAACAAGGTATTCCAATGTAGCAGTGTCACAACATTTAATCTTACATGCGTAGACAGATTGGAAGGTCCCTCTAACTTCATCCCATGGAAGTGTCGGATACAAATGTCATTGGAGGAGCATGACTTGTGGGACTTCATTGAGAAACTAGTTGTAGAACTTGTCAATCATGTGTTGTTGGTAGTACATAAGAAGATGGTCAATATCAAGCAAGTCATCCTTGACTTTGTAAAGGAGCATTTGATCCTATGTTGTAGGAAATGCCCCCCATGCCACGTACCGATACCTGAAATGCTTCGAAACACTGAAACAGGTACAAAACTGTTGGGAAACGTTGTTTTCCCGATTTGGAAACGCCGTACGATATGACCAATAGTGTTTCCCAACCATTTCAACACAAAAAACAGTCGTTTCCGAGGCTTTTTCTTGTTGTACAGGCATGTCCAAAAAACCAAGAGGGTCATGCGTCCCTGAGGTGGAAAACAATACCCTCATTAACCACTAATAAACATTTTGAATCTATCCACGTGCTCAATTAATTATCATCACCATTTCACCCACCCTAGTAAGTAAAAGTGAAATTCTCCTTTATCTTTCATTTTCATCGTTCTAATTAAATTTTTAACATTACCATTAATTGTTTCAAGATGTTTGACAGTGGTTCCAACCTGATTGGACTTCATATGGAGAAAATAGAATTTTAGGTCCCATTCAAAATTCAACAGACCTAACGGTTTTCAGGATTTCAAGATTGGCAGGATTACAATGTTTCCACTGGATTCTATCATGTATGAGGGTATGGAACTAACATTTAATCAAGAGCACCAAGCCCTCTATGTACCTCGATGTCCACCGGTTAACATTTTTGGGGTTGACAAGTTTGGTTATGATAACACTACTCTCTACAATACAAGGATGTACAAGTGTCATACTAGGCTTTATCCAACCCCCATGATGAAATTCCCTTGAGGAATGATTCTCCTAGGGTTTAATGCCTCTCCTCTAGGATGGTGCACTCTCTAACAAGATGTTAGTTCAATGCTCATATTCCATGGTTATATCCAAGTGTCCTCATGCAAGACATTACTCCTCTAACTATGTGCCACATGTCCTTTCATATTAATATAGACATGGTTTTCCTTCTAAGATGTCACTTATGTGTATCATTCCTTTTTTCTTGCAAGATAATGTGTTATTTAAAAAAAACTACACACACACACATTGTGTTTCCCCTGACATGTCTATTTTGGGGGGGTCGTGTTTCCATACGTCCCCGTTTCAAAAACTTCTAGACATTTCTAAGTTTCGAGCAACTTAGATTTGATCTCTCACATCATTGAGACCACAGGAAAGGACATATTTGATTCTCTAGTCACTCAATATTAGAGTGAAAACAACAATTGAAAGATGATGCTACGAAATAAGCTTAGAGCCACACGGATCAGCAAGACAAACATTGTTGTTGCCTACTTGATGGAGATCATTGAACTTCATGATCAGAGCACAACGATGGGAGAGGAGGTCAATGGTGAAGATTTATGTAATATCCCAATTTTTACTCACTTTTTACTCCTAGAATTAATTGTTATTAAACACTTAAATACTTGGCATGGATATTATATAGTTCTACCACACGAACTCCATGGGACAAATATACCATGGTACTGTGAATATGTAAGTTTTCTATTTCACAGTTAATAAAGAAGAAAATCAAGACAAATTGAGCTTAAACACCTATACGGGCCATGATACCACAAGAGGGGAAAGATGAGGGGGTCTAAGAGGGGTTTATGCCTAAAAACATCTACCTTGTGTTATCTTGAGCCCTCGCCCATTTCAACATTTGAATTTCAAAGCAAAGAGGTTAAGAGGAGTGGAAGAAACAAATTCCTCGATCTAAGTGACCATTTCCTAAAATCTAGCAAGCTATCTCCCCTACATTCTTGGAACTAGGAAAATAAGTTGAGTTTGAATTCTCTTGTCATCATGCATAAAGGAAATTCGAATGGGGAGAAAGGGGTTGTTGGGAAAGAAGAAAAATAAGAGTTTTTGGAGAGAAGGCAACAGAAAATTGAGAGTCAAATCCATATAGAATAGAGCAGCCATGAGAGGAAACTTTTAGATGAAGAAAAATGCCAAGAAACCAAGAGAGAAATTAAAATTTTGCATAAGTTTCAGATATCAACCTAGACCTTTCTAGGAACATGCTAAATAGCACAAAAAGGAGGATTTTCTAAGGTATTGTACAACAGAGAAGGAGGTGCTCCTTGTGTTGTATGGAGTAGGTAATGTAGGAGTCTTAGTGCTACTCTCTCCTCAAGAAGCCAACAATAAAAATCATTGGTTTAAATCCGTTGAGTCTGAAATTTGGAGTTTATTTTATGCATGCTTTGCCCAAGTGGTATCATAGCTTGACTAGGGGGTGGTGTCCATTGCGGACTACCTACGGTTGAGTGGAAATTGCTCACTTAGTTGATTGTCGACCTACAGTCTTCAAAAGATAAGTTACAATCTATGATCTAGGTCATCAAAATTTATTTTCGAACTATTGGATAAATAGTGTATATTTATTTATGTTAAATTCTATCTTAGATTATTGAAAAAAATCGTGTAGATTACTTGTTATAAATGGAGTTAGAGGTGGAAGGGTTTGCTAGATTTGGAGGTGCAAAAATTTGGCAGAGGGACCCACCAATAAGGGGCCCAATTCATTTTCTGATTTTTTCTTTAGTTGACTTAGGAAAAATTGATTTTTCCCATAGTCATAAAGCATTTGATCTGAGCCCTCCATTCAGATCTAATCTCAGCCATTGAGATGACTGGTGGGCCCAAATCAATTTGCTAAGGGAGAAATAGGGTTTTGGACCCTCATTGTGCATTAATTGACTTGGTGTAGAGAGCAACGACAGCTACAACATCAGAGCAAGCTTCAACAAGAGGGAGAGGGGTCGTACAACCTCCATTATCAACCCAACCAGCTTATACTCTCACTCAGCAAGCAAACCAGTCCATTATGGGCTCTGCTAGCAAGTCGTACAGTCCGTACGACGCGCCTAGCATCAGGGTCGTGCGACTTTGGTCGTACAGGCCGTACGACGCACCATCAGCCAAGTTGTGAGCAGTGTGGATGAGAGATAGAGCTGAGAAACTGTTGAAGGCAGATATTTTGCCTCAGATAAGTTTTCAAAACTTCAAATGTAAAATTTATGAGTTTTCCATCTCCATAACTAATAAAAATCACCAAGCAGAAGACCGGTTTTCCTAGTTGGGTTTTTTCGAGGTCATATGACCAAAAAATAACTGTGTTTTTTGTGGTTGAATGCTTGTGTCTTTATCTGATTTTATCCGTTGCATTTGTGTGTTAAGAAAATCAGCATGTTCATATTTTAAGATAAAGAAGTTCAGTTCTGCTTTTTACTTGGACAAATCTGCAACTAGGTTCTGATTTTTAACAGAAATTAACATGGTATCAGAGTCTTGTCTTTGATTGAAGACCAACACTCATTGTTTCAGCTTCAGGAACAGGTTCTCAGCCAAGAGTGTTCGACCCAGCTGGTGCGCTAGGGTCTCTGGCAAGACAAATCACAGCTTGTTGTAACACACCCACTAAACAAAATCAAATTTTTGCGGTCCTCTGTCGGACTCGAACCCTAAATAACCATGGAGGCCCAGCGTAAGCTGGCTCCTTCTCCGCTCCCACGTGATCGAGGGTTATATTCACTGTTCAATTTGAACGCAGCGTCCTTTGTATTTCGCGCTACGGGTTACTGTA
>SNQJ01S0058156.1:79157-89301 GCA_010110895.2 Picea sitchensis
GTGTGTTTAATTGTTTAAATGCATGTGCTTATAATGTTTGTACGAATTATGTAAAATTCCATGTATAGAATGGTAACTGAGAGGTTTGAAAACCTCGGTAGCGAAAAGGGTACACTACATAAGGGGCCCAATTCATTTTCTGATTTTTTCTTTAGTTGACTTAGGAAAAATTGATTCTTCCCATAGTCATAAAGCATTTGATCTGAGCCCTCCATTCAGATCTAATCTCAGCAATTGAGATGACTGGTGGGCCCAAATCGATTTGCTAAGGGAGAAATAGGGTTTTGGACCCTCATTGTGCACTAATCGACTTGGTGTAGAGAGCAACGACAGCTACAACATCAGAGCAAGCTTCAGCAAGAGGGAGAGGGGTCGTACAACCTCCATTATCAACCCAACCAGCGTATACTCTCACTCAACGAGCAAACCAGCCCATTATGGGCTCTGCTAGCAAGTCGTACAGTCTGTACGACGCGCCCAGCAGCAGGGCCGTGCGACTTGGGTCGTACAGGCCGTACGACGCACCATCAGCCAAGTTGTGAGCAGTGTGGATGAGAGATAGAGCTGAGAAACTGTTGAAGGCAGATATTTTGCCTCAGATAAGTTTTCAAAACTTCAAATGTAAAATTTCTGAGTTTTCCATCTCCATAACTAATAAAAATCACCAAGCAGAAGACCGGTTTTCCTAGTTGGGTTTTTTCGAGGTCATTTGACGAAAAAATAACTGTGTTTTCTGTGGTTGAATGCTTGTGTCTTTATCTGATTTTATCCGTTGCATTTGTGTGTTAAGAAAATTAGCATGTTTAGATTTTAAGATAAAGAAGTTTAGTTCTGCTACTTACTTGGACAAATCTGCAACTAGGTTCTGATTTTTAACAGAAATTAGCATGGTATCAGAGTCTTGTCTCTGATTGAAGACCAACACTCATTGTTTCAGCTTCAGGAACAGGTTCTCAGCCAAGAGTGTTTGACCCAGTTGGTGTGCTAGGGTCTCTGGCAAGACAAATCACAGCCTGCACACTTGGACAATAGAATGGCTTATGTGGGGCTAAGGTTTGAAGACCGCCTTGATGGGGCCTCTAACTTATGCTCTTGGAGAAAAATAATAGGAGTTGTTTTTTAGTAGGGAGTTTGGGAATTTGTGGATAACCCACCAACCACTCCAGCAGATCCTCAACAGTGGGCTTAGCACAACAAGAAGGATGTCAAAGCTAAGAGGATTATCCTTGAGGGAGTCAAGGACCACATCATACCTCACCTTGCAGGCAAAAAGATAGCAAAGGAGATGTGGACAACCATCATAGGGCTGTACCAGGGCACAAGTGAAGTTAGGAAGCTTGTGCTCATAGACAAGCTGAGAAATATCAAGATGGCAAAGTCTGAATTAGTGGTTTCCAACCTCACTAGATTTACCCAAGTCAAGGATGAACTTGCAAGAGTGGGGGAAATAGTCCCAAACAGAGACATGGTCAACTTTTCACTGTTGGGATTTCCCAAGTCATGGGAAAACTTCATAGATGCAGTGAATGGCAGAGATAAACTTCCAGATTTGGAGCGGCTATGGACTGACTGCGTGCAGGGGGAGATTAGAAAACAAACCAGATATGGGTTTCATGTAAAATAGATTGATGATGAGTAAACTTTTTCCCTAGTTGGTAAAGGGGGCAAACCCAAGAGCAAGAAGGGCTCAGGAGGGGCTGAATCCAGCTCTAGGGGACAAGGAAAACCCAAGAAAGACCTCAGCAAGGTTAAGTGTTTTCAGTGCCATCAACTTGGACACCATGCCATAAGTGTCCTCAGCGCAAGAAGGGGCCCAAGAAGGGCTAGCTTGCAGCCTCAGTGGAAATAGAGGAGTTATCCACTCGTTTTGAAGAGGACTTCTCATTTATTGCATGCATGGCTAGCTTCATGACCAACACCACCTAGTTTATTAACAGTGGGGCCTTTTGCCACATGACAGGGAACAAAAATTATTTCAACCAGTTGACAGAAAAGGACATGTAGTTCAATATTGAGATGGGAGATGATGGCAAATACCAAGCCCAAGGTGTAGTTGTTGTCAAATTTGAGAGGGAGTCTAGAAAACCTATCTATCTCAGAGATGTTCTATATGTTCCAGGGTTGAAGAAAAATATGGTGTCCATTCAGTCCTTGAAGACTTGGGTTATGAGGTGGTCTTTCGCAAAAGGAGGGTCATCTTGAAGCCTCCCAACACCGGGATAGCAGTGCAGATTGGAGTTAGGGAGAAAACCCTCTACAGGCTCCAGTTTGGGGTTGTTGCAGCTTTGAACAGCAAGAAGGACAGCCAACAAGGTCATGAGCTAGCAGAGCTATGACATAGGCGCATGGGTCACTTACACCATAGGGTGTTGAAGATTTTGGGGGAGATAGCCATAGGACTGCCACCATGCAGCGTGGATTCTCATGAGGTGTGCAAGGGTTGCACTCTTGGCAAGTAAGCCAAGACTTCATATCCCAACAGAGATGACAGAGCCAAGGGCATATTGGAGTTGATTCACTCAAGTTGTTTGTGGACCTTTTTCCTCTCCATCCCTTCATGGTTTCAGGTATTATGTTATTTTTATTGATGACCATTCTCGTAAGACTTCGATATTTTTTATAAAAAACAAAGATGAAGTGTTGTCGAGGTTTGTAGAGTTCAAGACCCTAGTTGAAAACTAGACCAACAAGAAGATAAAAGCCTTGAGGTCAAATAACAGAGGGGAGTACATCTCCAAGGCCTTCAGGGACTTGGGTGCCAAAGAGGGCATCAAGAGAGAGCTCACAGCGCCCCATAACCCTCAGGAGAATCGGGTAGCTAAGCGCAAGAACCACAACATAGTGGGTACTGCTAAGACCATGTTGCATGAACAAGGCTTGCCCATGTTCCTCTGGGCCAAGGCATGCAACACAATAGTGTTTCTACAAAAGGTGCTAGGCAGGGCCACACCAAAAGAGGCTTTCACAGGCAAGAAGCCTGATGTTTCTCACTTCAGGATCTTTGGCAGTTTGGTTTACTGCCATGTACCTTTGGCAGTAACAACAGCCTTGCTTCTATTATACACTTTCATTGTCCTCATCCTTCCCCCTCTTCCCCTCCCCTTTTAATTCTTCTTGCTTTCATTTCCTGTAATCATTTTTAATTCTTCTTGCTTTCCTTTCTCGTAACCATTTTTCTCTACCTAACCAACTTCCTTGTATACACTTTTTCTTATCTTCTTTTTTATTCTTCTCATACTATAATATTTTATTAATCTATCTTAATATATTATAATTTATTATATTATTCTCTGTATTATCTCATCTTTTTATTTTATTTTATTAATCTATTTTAAGAAATTATAATTTATTACATTATTCTCTTTATTTTCTCATCATCTTTTTCATTCTTCTCTTACTATATTCTATCGTATCATTTTATTAATATATCTTAACCAATTATAACTCATTCTACTTCCTTTCTCTCTTTAATATCTTTTTACCCTTGCCAAACTCCTTCCTCGGCCATTCTTACTTTTACCTATCTTTATCTTTAAGCTTTCATTATTTTTAACCTAAATAAACCTTTGAATTAATGTGTTAATTTAATACTTTTTTATTACTCTTTGAATTAATGAGTTAAATTAATACTTTTTATGACTCTTTGAATAACTTTGAAGTTCTATCACAACGGTTACCTTTAATAATTTATTATTTAATAATATTTTCGCACCTAATCCCTTTGGCTATTTCAAAAATATTTAATCATTTTTTTTCATTTTTACCTCCCTCTCTTCAATGGTCAATTACCAATCTTTCTCTATAAATTCTACCCTGAGAACTCTTCTTCAATGTATTAGCTTCATTTGTCCCTGATGATGGGCGGAGTGTCCACTCAAAACATTGGACGTTTCAAAAATTGTTACACAGTTTTTATCCAAAAAACTTTCCAACATGATGTGTTGATGTTAAGACATTATGAAGGTTTCTTCTGAAATGGTTGAGTTTTACAAGGAACTTACTGTGCCCAGAGGTACTTTCTATCTCTGCTCTTAAACCTATCTCTACTCCTTGCTTATGCCCAAACCAAAATTAGGCTGTTAGATAGATCAAGATCATGAGTTTCTTTCAGAGAAAGCCTTGCTCCTAGCCTTTTTCCTCACATAAATCTCTGGAACGCACATGAGAGAAAGACTATAAAAGATGTAAACACTGCAAGGCTATTATCCAAAGTCCTCCTCACCTTATAGTATTGATGATCGAATCTAGATCAAGATCATGAGTTTCTTTCAGAGAAAACCTTGCTCCTATTGCTGAGTAACAACAGCCTTTTTCCTCGCATAAATCCCCAGTATGCACATGAGAGAGACTATAAAAGATGTAAACACTGCAAGGCTATTATCCAAAGTCCTCACCTTATAGTATTGATGATTGAATCTAGCAACAAAGGAAAGTTGCCTAGAGAAAATGAGGAACACAAATATCAGTCAGTTAAAGGGGATCAGGGTTATACATAAGATATATTTCCTTCTTTAATACCATTTACAAAATGGTCGTCAGATGCTATAGTCAAAATGCCAAGCCAAATATACCGAGCCTTGTACAAGGGAAGAGGAACTATTCACTGTCATTCAACTTCGGAATTGGTAGAATATTGCACTCAAATGTCTTGTTGCTGATATTAAAGGTATAGCCAGAGACATAAAAGAACTCTTTGCAACACATGACAAAAGTCATAGCCTCCGATCTATTAAAGATATAGCTATTTCTTGGTTGCAACATCAACAAGATAAAATAGAAAAGACACTAGAACAGGTAAAAGCAAGAGGAGAGTTGATAGAACAAGAAAATGGAGAAAAGTCTTGTGTAAATATTGATTGCCAGCCTATCTCTTGGAAAGAAACTTCTGCAAACATAGAAAATAATTTTGAGCAGAAGCAGAAAAAGAAAGCAAAATCTGTTCATATGATTTCTTGTACAGTTGGTTGTTTTAAAGATTCGAGTTTTGATACGTCTAAGGATTCTGAAGACCTAGCTGATTTTATTCCAGCCTTGACTTTAGCTGAAATGCATTCTGTACATGGAGAAAAGATGGATAAAGTTAACATAATGAAAACATAAACTGTCTATGTTGGTAACCAGAGAAATAGTACGTAAAGAAGGCACATGCTTTGCAAGACTCATTTGAAACTGTGCAGTTAAAATGAGTAGGTGACTCTTTGATGGTCATTGAATCCTTGTGTTAACTTTCTTTTTCAATAATATAAACGATTTTACAATTCATCATTGTGATATATTGCCTTGTTAGATTTTAATTTTATGCATGCAGCTGAAAAACTAATCTCTTTTGTGTCTTTATATTGATTAAGATGTATCAGTATTTATGGGGGTTATTACAAGCTAGTACCCATAGCATTAAATGGGTTCTCTTCTTCTTTGCAGTGTTTTGTCTGTGGGATCTGTATTGGAAAACGATATTCCCACCTTTGAGAAGTTATGGGAGGACTTCATCCAGGAGGAGCTGAGATGAGATTGGAGAATGTTGCGGGGATAGAGGAGGACCAGAATCTTGCCCTCGTTAGCAAGATGAAGAAGGGCAGAGAGAAAGGAGGACTTTGAAAGGGAAGAGCGAGGATTTTGGTTCCACTTACGAAGGAAAGAAGGACTTCAGCCACATCAAATGTTTCAAGTGTCTAAAGTTTGGGCACTATGATTCTCAATGTCATGAGAAGAAAGGGAAGGGAGGCAAGCAACAACAACAAAAACAATTTGCAAGGAGTGTAGAAGCGTTAGTGAGAGTGGATGATCTTTCATCCAAGCTTGAGACACACTTATCCATGGTCTCATCACTATCATCTAAACCCGACTTTGGTGTCCACTAGTATGCAGACAGTGGAGCCTCCAAACATATGACCTCTAACGAAAAGGCCTTCAACAAACTTCAGGAGCAGGAGTTAAGCATACAAGTGGATGTGAAACAATTTGCAAGAAGTGTAGAAGCATTAGTGAGAGTGAATGATCTTTCATCCAAGCTTAAGACACACTTATCCATGGTCTCATCACTATCATCTAAAACCGACTTTGGTGTCCACTAGTATGTAGACAGTGGAGTCTCCAAACATATGACCTCTAACGAAAAGGCCTTCAACAAACTTCAGGAGCAGGGGTCAAGCATACAAGTGGAACTTGGTGATATGTGCCACATATCCAATATCAAAAGTGGGATCCATCTCATTCTAGATGCCATCAGGGGATATGTTGAGCTTACTAGTGTTTTGTATGTACCTGGCTAATCTAAAAATCTCCTTTCAGTTTCAGTGATAAGAGACTTCGGGTATATCACTAAGTTTGACGATCGATGAATCCTCATCTGGAAGAGATGTCTGGATCTTCGTTGGGTTTTGGCTAGAGGTATTTGTGAGGGTGCTCTGTACAGGTTGCAGGAGGATCCTGTTAGAGCCCTAGTGCAAGACAATGACAATTTGTGTGAGCATTTGCACAAGAGGCTAAGTAGCTTGCACTATGAAATCTTGAAGGACAAGGCGCAAGAATTATCGGACTTCAAGGCTGAGAAAAAAGGAGTGTGCAAGGGCCATGCATTTGACAAGCATTTGAATGCTTCTTTTCCTAGCAACGAACATTGGTCAAGAGAGATTCTTGACCTAATTCACTTAGATGTATTTGGACCCATATCTCCAACTTCCTTATCAGAAAACATTTATTATGTGTCTTTTATTGATGATTCCTCTAGGAAGCCCTGGATTTACTTCATGAAGACCAGGCACAAGATTCAAGAAGTTTCAAGAGTTTAAGGCTCTTGTAATAAGTCAAACGGGAAAGAGGATTAAGATATTAAGTTTCGACAATGGAAGGGAGTATACCTCCAAGGAGTTTGACACTTATTGGCAAGCAGGGATCAAGAAAGAGCTAACAATTCCCTACAACCCTCAGTAGAACGAGGTTGTAAAGAGGAAGAACAGGTCCATCGTAGAGATAGCCAAATCTATGATCCATGATCGAGATCTACCTGTGTCTCTGGGTAGAAGCATGTCTTATAGATATCTACATTCTAATCAAGGGTCCTCACAAACTTTTAAAGGACAAGACACCAAAGGAGGCATTCACTGGTGAGAAGCCTGAGGTAGCACATCTTCGCGTTTTCGATTGTCCTATCTACATTCATATTCCTATTGAGAAAAGGACCAAGCTATAAACTTCTGGTTTGAAGGATATCTTTGTGGGACACAACGAGACCTCCAAAGCTTGCAAAGTCTACATTCCATCTTAGTTGAAGGTAGTTGTGAGTACATATGTCGAGTTTGATGAGGATGCATGCTCCTCCAAGTCTAAGAACCTCTAACAGTGACTAAGGAGGTAAAGGAGCTTGCTACCCCAAAGGGTGATATGCAAATCTCAACAAAATCAAATTCAAATTCGTAAAGCTTCCGGAGGTGCAAGATATGCCTCTTTACCTTCCAGTTCAACTAGAAAGCCTAGGTACCCAAAAATTATAGTAGGCACAGGAGCAAGTTGGAGCTCCGAAGACTTCATTTCAAGTAAGTCATCTCCCAAGAAATTTCCAAATCATGTGACATCAATGTCTTCCATTATTGATGTAGAGCCTTCTAGTTTCAAGAAGGCTATGGGTCAACAGGTTTGGCAAGATCCCATGGTGGAGGAGTACAACTCCATCATGAAGAATGATGTGTGGGAGATTATGCCTAGATCAAAGGGGAAGTCAGTGATTTATTCTAAGTGGCTGTACCAGATTAAGAACACAATGGATGGTAGCATAGAGAAATTCAAAGCTCAATTTGTGGCTAGACTCAATTCTCTAGGAAAGAGAGAGTTGACTATGAGAAGACTTTTGCTCTTGTGGCCAGGTATACCTCCATTAGATTCATTATGACTTTAGCATCAATCTTTAGTTAGCATTTATATCAAATGGATGCGAAGACAATATTTCTTAATGGTTTGGTTTGATTGAGGAAAGAGGTGTATGATAAATCAGCCAAGAGGCTTTAAGGTTCACGGGCATAAGAGCTATGTTTGTAGGTTACAGATGGCCCTTTATGGGTTGCAGTAGGCACCACGTGCATAGTACTCTAGGATTGATGAGTATCTTTTAGGTTTGGGTTTCACTAAGATAGATGTTAATTCCAATCTTTACTATTTGGTTGTTGATTCTACTCTACTTGTTTTGGTTTTGTATGTAGACGATTTTATACTTATGGAAAGCTTAGAGAAACTTGTAACATGGTGCAAGGCAAAGCTGGTGAGAGAATTTGACAGGAAAGACATTGAATTGATGCACTACTTTTTGGGTGTAGAGGTGTAAGTAGAATCTAAGTGAGGTTTTCCTTGCACATGGTAAGTATGCAATCAAGATTTTGAATATATTCCAAATGATGAACTGTAAACCCATCGCTAATACTATAGTAGCAAGTCATTTGTTGATTCACATTCAAATTTGATTGATCCATCTATGTTCACATTCAAATTTGATTGATCCATCTATGTACAGGGAATTGATAGGTTCCCTCATGTATCTGGTAAATAACATACCTAACAATTCTTTTGTAGTTAACACCTTGAATCAATGTATGGTGGAGCCTATACAAGTTCAATGGGTTGTTGCAAAAAATGTGCTCTAGTACTAGGAGGGCATAATGTATTTTGGTCTAAGGTATGTTGGTGATGAAGAGTTGTGCTGCATGGGTTTATGAATTCTAATTGGATAGGGAGTGTTGAGAATTATAGCTGTTGTAATCTAAACGTTCTACATTTTGGCTCTTTTCCGGAGATATTATCCATTTAATTTTGCCTGAAATTTGACGAGAAATTGTCGGATCCACATATTTGAGTGCTTAAATCTGTATAATCCTAGTGCCTCGGGGGTTTTTCGACACAAAGAATCCATTTATGCATTCATAAATGCAATTTAAACAATACAAAATTGTGATTTCACCCAAATTTGTATCGTCGGACTTCGGTGAAAATGTCAAAACATAGAACATTTAGACAACGCCATTATAGCTCGAACAAAAACTTCCGCACAAATTCTGTGTGAACATGCGAGAAGTAATTCAAGATATTTTCGAAAAGTAATTCTATTTTTGAAAAGTAAATTATATTTTGTAATTCACTTTAGATAAAAAGTGAAAGTCTTATTTTTAGCTGTTGAATTTAAAAAGTGTATTTCATGCATGCATGACCCAGACAAGGAGTAATTTCAGAAATAGAATAGGGTTTTGGTCTCAACTAAAACTATTAAAACAGGTCAAGATAGAGAGTTTAAAAACACAAGAACACTTGATCAGTTGAACAGATTAAGCGACACAGAGAGGGAGAGAGAGAGCAGGCAGCCAGGAAAGAGGCATTTCCAAGCAGCAAGCAGTCCCATATAGAGATTTGCACAGTTCTGTGTGGTTGTATAGAAGTCCGTACAATCGTACAGTCATAACCGTACAAGCATATGTATAATCCATACAGCCGTACAACAGGCCATACTCTTCCACCAGAATGTTCCGCTCAGTTTGGGGTGTTGTTTGGTATCCGTACAATGCTGTTTTTTAAGCAATTTGTGGAGGTTTCCTTGTAAATTTTTCGAAGGAATGAAAAGCTAGTTTTGAAGGAGTAATTCCCTGTATATGTGAAATTAATTTTTATGCTCCCACTATTTAATTTCCAGCTATTGTGTGATTAATGCTATGGTCTGAAATTTATATCTGCACTTATTAAATTCAGCAATCTACTTGTTTAATTGAGATCATAAGAACTTTAGTTACCTAGGGCTTGGGATTTTCACTAGTGTTAATGACATGACGAGTACTTCAAAGTGTTGCTTCAGTTTCTGTTCAGATATGTTTCTTGGTTCAACAGTGGCACTTAGTTCAGCAAAGGCAGTGCATATATGGCAGCCCATCTTCAGTCTATTTCTGTTTTCAGTTTCTTTTCTAATTTAGTAGTTCAATACTAGATTAGTTTTTATACCTTGATTAGTTTTTGCATGCACAAGTAGAGGGCGTAGTTCCCTAAGTTTAGAGAGGTGTTCATGCATGAGATTTTCCAAATTAGAGAAGGGTGCAGATCTCTAGAGGAGGACACTTCCTTTTAGCATGCTTATTCAGATTCTATGCAGCCACGGACACTAGGGTTAGGAGTT
>SNQJ01S0058156.1:90304-103349 GCA_010110895.2 Picea sitchensis
GAGAGAGAACCCAGGAGTTGTAGGGATGGGTGGTGTCATCTATAATCCAGGTGACAAAAAACTAAAAAAAATTGCATTGGGTTTGGGGACAATGACAAACAACAAAGCAGAGGCACTGGCGGCTCTACAAGGTCTCTGAACACTGAGAATGCTGTCCACAGAGAAGGTAACCTGCTTAGGAGATCCAAATCTGATCATCAGAATCCTGATTGGATCATTCAAGCATGCAAGTGTTTGGATAGAGAGAATTAAACGAAGGACAAAAGAAACACGGTAACACGTGGAGAGTATAAGCATCCTCAAGTCTCTAGAACTCAGAATGCAGAAGTATATGTTGCAGCAAATCAGGGGTCACCATTAGATATGGGAGAACTCAAGTGTTGGAAGAAGATGGGAGGTAACCCACTCATTATTCCCATAATGTTTGGAAGAGGAAGGGGATTGAATAGACAGCCCTCTCTTATCAAGGCAAATTATGTACTGCACAGTAAAGTAATAATGCTGTATATGCTGGACTATATACCCTTGGATCTGAAATGCTTCAGATCCAATACCCTTAGATCTGAAATGCTTCAGATCCAAGGGTATATATCCCAGAATATACAAGATTTATTACTCTGTTGTTGGGCACTTGAATACCAATTTTAGCAAAATAAAAAAACTGAATAAAAAAGTAATAAATGCTGTATATTTTGGATTATATATCCCAGAATATACAAGATTTATTACTCTGTTGTTGGGAACTCACACATCAACTTTAACTAAGAAAACCTTAATAAAAAAATACACAAATAAACAAATCACCAAAGAGATCAGGATGATAAGGGCACACTTACCCTAACATCTTGTCAGTGTATGACAAGACAATCAATATGCACCAGCAACAAGGCAATCACTATCCACCAGGAACAGAGTAATCAGGGATCAGAGTAATCAGGAATGTATATCCTATCCTATACAGCATTTATTACTCTGCTGCGTGCATAATGTTTGCCACGTGACATTAAGGCTATGAAATCCATTGACATGAAATCCATTCACAAAGGACTAGCCAGCCATATGTGCAAGATCTAAAAAGCCGAGACCGGAAGAAAAAGCACCCCGAGCAAGCAATAAGCAATCAATACAAACGTGTCATCAGCAGACGAACAGCAAGATGCAATAATGGTTGTAGCTAAGGAGCAAATCCGTGATCGGAGTTCAAATCAAAATCATTTTCTTTATATTCGGACCAATTTTGTCATCTACAGCCTACGGGTATAGCCGGGGGACTTTATGGCGTTCCTATATAGGCTTTAGCGACAGGTACCGGGAGTAGGTCCAGGAATTTCAATCCTGCTCCGACCCAAAAAAGAATCTGTTTTCCTGTAAAATACAAATAAATAGATAAAATAAGTAGGAGGGCATGCTCTTACACTGAATCGTTCCAATGAAATTTGGCACTATTCTCTATGTTCCTCACCATAAATCCGTTCCGATAAAGTCAACACTCCGTCCGATATATGAAGAAATTTCTTCGGGTGGAAATAAAACTCACCATGCAAGTAAATTCCGACTTCAACTTCTGAGCAATTTAATCCCCAACCCTACAAACCTGTTGTTATTACAAGCACTCTGGCTATGTAAAGGTCGGGGATTAAATCTGCTGAGGGTGTTATTACAAGCACTCTGGCTATGTAAAGGTCGGGGATTAAATCTGCTGAGAAGATGAAGCTTCGGAACTCGTCACTGAAATGGCAGAGAACGTTGCTGTGGTGGGGAGAAACCGATCGCGTGTATCACCCCTCGTCTCCAAACCCTGGCCAAAATCGATGTCAATGGACCCAAAACTTGAGCTTGTTGCGTTCTTCAGCAAACCCTACTTCTCACTTCTTCCAAACCCTAGCCAAATTCGATGTCAATAGAACCAAATATTCAGCACGTTGCGCGTTCTTCACCATAGGGTCGGCTTTTCCACTTGTGTGAAGATGATGCCTCACGAGAGTTAGAGAGTCATAAAAGTGGTCACTATCTTCAAAAAAAAACGTTGTGAATGTGTAATAATGAGTTTTGTATTATCATTAATTAATTAGTGTAATTTTGAAGGATGGGAAAGGGAATTCTTAAGTGAATTGGAGTGGTTATGTTGTTTAAACACTGTGAGGTTTTGTTTTTAGATGGAAAATGAATATTATATAAGATCAATTTTCATCTCACATTTTGCGAAATATTTTCAACGATCTTATAATTCTAAATTTGAATTGCTCAGTTGCATGCCCCTACAATAATCACAGAGATGTGACTGTGACTTTTCCAGAGAAAGATAGAAGAGGAAGAAGACGCAATGATTAAAAGGGTGAAGAGATGATGATGGAGCAAAAACCAAAGGACAATGTTTCACGAACGAAGACAGCGTGAAGGTGAAAAGGGGATGCAGGGGGTGTCGGGTGGGATGGACAAGTGTAGTGTGTCGTGGGATGGAACATAGACCAATCAACATATGACACATGGCATTTTGTAGGATAGAACATAAACCAAACATCNGTGCGAGGGTAATCGTGCCACACGCAACCTCGCGAGAGGATAAGGCGTATGGCAGAAGCGATTAGGAGGGCAGACGCGAGGGGAACTCTAGCATCACGCAGAGTGAGTGATAGCAGAGAGGAAGGATTGCAACCTTCGCTCTTGGTCACTGGTAGACAGAGAGACACGGTATCACAGCATCGTGGTCTCAGCTCGGGGGTGGCTAGTGGTAAATCCGCTAGGAGTCGCTAAGCCTACGGTTGGGTGGAAACGAGCACCCCTCTCAGTAGTTGTATAACCCCTGGTGTTATTTCTGATAAGTGTTTTTCCTTTGGCTTCTTGAAATATATGCATTCTGATAATTATGCTCATAAGTTGTGAAAACTGTGAATGATCTCATTATAAGAATGTCTGTGTGGTGTTATGATCAATAATAGTAGTTGTATATTTGTATGAAAATACTACGTATAGCTTATGTCCTCATGAATCGTTATTTATATGCGTACTGATCTAATTAGACTTCACGACGGGTTCTCAGGAGAACGATACCCTTATCTGCCTCAGACAGTACCCTGGGTAAACCTCCCCATAGAGATACCCTCCCGGAAAAGTCCATGAAGAACCGGGGAGGAGAAGATGAAGGCGTAAGACCTTAGTAAACCTGCACGAGGAGGAACGATCCTCTTGAAAACCCGAGATGACAGCATAAGGACGAAGTATCGAATCGACGGACGAGATCCCATCGGGAGATCTGTGGTCACCCACCACCATTAGATCGGAGGGAAAAAAAAACTGGAAGGTTAAGTACCTTATCCCTGATAGGTGTTGATCGATGGATGAGATTCCATCGGAAAATCTGCGGTCACACCCGACCGTTAGATTGGTAGGAGAAGGTAGGGATGTTAATAGCCTTAACCCTTTGTTTTATGTGTCTTTGTGGGCAACAAAGAATTCTGGATCGTAGATCTCCAAGGTCCATGAGAGTACCTGGACCGTTGATTTTTCCACGACCAGGGAGTCATGGAAGAATGCCCGGGTAGGAGCCGATCTGAGCCATCATATCTCGACTAGAAAACCCAACAGCCGTTGGATCTATCTGGAGCTACCCGAGGATTAAGATCCCAGTGTATAGGGGCGAAAACGCGAGGAGCGATCTGAACCGTCCATTTACTTGGGACGTGTGTCAGAGATTTGAAGGGGAGTCGGAGTTCGGCATTTCGCGAGTCCTAGGGACAAGGCGTCCAGGACATCAAAAGTCGCGAAACCCCGAGAGTTAACCAGGACCGTCCATCCATTTGGGACACGTGTCAGAAATCCGCAGAGAATCGGGAAATCGGCATTTCCATGGACAAGAGATCGGGGAAGTCCCAGGTGAAAATCCCGACATAATCCGAGCCATCCGTTCAGAGGTACAGGTGTCAAAAATCTGACGAGAGTCGGAGAATCGGGAAATCGGCATTCCCGAGGTCGAAGGAAATCGGGACATCAAAAGTCTTGAACCCCGAGAATTAATCGGAACCGTCCATCTGGAAGGGACACGTGGAGGAGATCGGTGCCATCGGAGGAAGGTCCGGCAGGAGGTCATCCATCGGCATATCGGGGATTCTGTGGACGTGGAAACTTTGCATTTCGAAACCGCGAACCCCGAAACCCCGATAAGGAGGAAAGAGCCATAGTGGAAACCAGCTGTCACTGCAGCGGAGAGTCGGGATTCGGGGAATCGCGAGTTCCGTGGGCGAGTGTATTTTGACATCGCAAACCCCGAAACCCCGATGAAAGGGTATCACTGCAGTCATATAGAGGGAGGTCGTGTGGACAAAAAGGTCTAGTCTAGGGGACTAGCGGAAGCTGACATCATATCGGGATATCGGGGATTCCGAGGACAAAATGTTTATGTATTTCAATGTTGTGATATTCGAAACTCCGATGGACGGAGGAGATTCTTTCGGAGGATCTCCGGGTCCGTAATGACCGTTAGATATGGAAACAATACGTTAACTTAAACCAGGACGTGGTTATGCTTTAGGATAAGAGGTGAGCAGATCTGGACGGTCAGAGTCCACCCGCCCAGATCTACGGCTGAGAATGCATTCCGGACCCCCCTTGTCATTCTACCTTTAATGCGGGGGGGGTCCAGAATTGGACGCGCAACTCTCGAACAGTCGAGATTTACTCATCGTGATCAACGGTTTCCCAGTGGATTCCGGACCCCCCTTGCCATTCTGCCTTTAACGGGGGGGGGTTCCGGAATAGTGTGGCGTGCGCAGTGGGGCCCCTCCCTGTCATAACGTCCACCGTGTCGCGTTTCCCTCTCGCCACCTGTGTTACACCTAAGCGCGCGACGGGGCTTGTTCCCATTGGCGATTCTCTACCCCCGTTGAAGTTTATTCCTATTGGCCATTCATTGACCCCGTAGGAATTCATCCCTATGGGACGCACGTTAGCCCTGGCGGGCTTCGGTGGTTGCAGAGTCTAATGTTTGGACATTACTACAGCGCCGGAGCACGAAATACAAATAGGCACTACGTTCAAACTAAACCGCGATCATGACCCGCGATCACTTGAGAATGGGGAAGAAAAGAGAAAGAGTCAGTTTACGTTAGATCTCCATGGTCATTTAGGAGCTCGAGTCTGATAGAGGACCGGAAAATTTTGATTAGGTAGTGGGTATGTTACATGGAGGAAATGGAGGATTGTTGCTATGTATCAGGACATTTTTGTGGGTAACCGATACAATTTAATTAGAGGTTGGAAACCATCAATTCAAAGGAGATTCACAGTTCAAAGTGCATGAGAGGGTCATCACCTCAACGATTTGCACTAGTGATGACTCATTGACTCCCAATGACAAGCTCTCAAGATTGGATTCCATCCACGATGCATACGAATTTCACTCATAGGAGGATAAGGAAAATTATATTAGTGGATATGACCATTGAAGCACCAAACCTCCCGAGTACTTCATGTATGATTTCTAATTGTAATCAATCTATCCACATAATTTCGTTTAAAATATTCAAAACACAAAAAATTGAATATTTTTTGGGGGCTTGGAGTCAAGCTACTTGGTAAAGTCAAATTTGATCCACATTCAAGTTTGTAGTGTTTTTTTCATGAGACCTTTTTCATTGAGGAATGCCAACAGAAGCAAAGGACCAATAGACCAAAATGGTTTTGTTGATTGTAATTCTACAACCATTAGTGTTTTTAATTGTCAAAAGTCTTAGAGACAATTGGTTTGGGAATAACAGTTGACTCATCCAACTCACAATGACTTTTTAATTTTCCAAAAGTGCTAGACACGATTGGTTTGTGAACTATAGTTGACACATCCAACTCACAATGAAAGGATTTAAATTATTGAACAAATTATCATCATCTTCACTTATCCCATGAAAAAATCCTTACCTTAGAGAAATAATTTTTGTGAAACAACCATGCATATGTAGTGTCCCATAAGTTAGGTAGTTTGAAAGATGGTTTGTGTTCTCTTATCATTTACAATATGACCACCCTAAAGCTATACACATCATACTTATTTAGCACCTCTTTAATGTAAAACCTATCATAAGTCAGTTGTTAATCGATAGTGAGGATAGTGATCATTGGTTGTTATCCATGAATGTGTGTAGACTCATCATCAATATTCAAGGAAAACCACGCCACTAGAAATGACCCATTAGTAGTTCGTAAGGGGGCAGATTTATGCCCCTGCTACATGCCTCAAAGTTTTGGGTCATTCACATGTTTCCTTACATCCGAGGAAGATGAGTTCTTAGCCAATCAAAGGTATTTTTATGTCTTACTCCAAGACCAAAAGACAATTCCAGCCTAGATAGTATCTGCAAAAAAAGCAAGTGTCCCTTGCGGTCATTGTTGTAGCTACCTCCAACGGGTCCATGTGTTTTCTAGTAGCATCTAACCTTAGTCCCACACATGAGACCATATACTACCCCTAATTACAGTTTAATCTCTTGCCCATGAGATATTATTCATGTAAAGCTATGTAACCAATGCATTGTATATAACAATTATTAAAGTATCATTATCCTTCATTACATTGATAGACAAATCACCTTGAAATGAAATGAATAATGATTGAGTGAAATATATTGCCCATGACTTTGTTGGGTTGGGGTGTGTGGATCCCAACTATGATAAATAAGGTCATTGATCAAGTGGTGGTTGTTGCTTTGGTTTTTTTGCTTGAACTTCATATGGATCTTCACCAATTGGCATGTAGCCAAACCAAACATGAGAGACAATGCTCCAACCAAAACTACTCCTACCCCAAATCCCACCAACCTTTTAATGTTCGCTATAGGGGATTCAACATTCACTCCTTTCACTCTGAACATATTCAAGCAAGCATCTTGTGAAGCCAAATGTGTTCCACCTCTTATTGTTCCCACTTGCAACCAACCCAGAAATTGCAAAATAACCCCACATTCATGTTCACAACAAATAAACTAAAACTAATTGGATTGGAAGGAGGGTGAAGTGGGATAATTATTTCTATTATGTCTTATCCTTATTTTTTACTACTCAAATCAAAACCAAAATTAAAATAGACCTCCATTAATTCTTTCATTCACTTTCACTTCCTAATCCAAAGAAAACCTTGAAAAAAACATTAACAAGTGGAATTTTTCTTACCTCAATAAAAGGTATTATAATTGTTGAAATTTCTCCTACTCAACACTCGACAATTAGCTCAAAACAAAATCACTTTATCTACTAAAAGCACAATTGAATAATCAACTAAACATGTAGCGAAAGCATAAACAAGGAAACCAAATCAAACACATAAGAACACCAAATATTTTGGGTATAAACCCCTGGAAAAGCCTCGGAGGGGAAACCAGTGCTGAGAAAGATTTTATTATGCTAAAATCAAAGCTCTCGTAACAGGGATAATGGCCCACTAAGAGAAATACAACTGCAGACCTGGCAAGGTCTGACATGTTGTACAACTAGTTCTAGCACGCTTTTCGAGGCATACATGATTCGCCTTCTTGTAAATCGCATATATGCGTGACTGTCTACACTGTGAACCATGTATCTGTACATAAAACTTGTACGACAAGTTATGTATGATCTGACACTCTCATGTGGCTTCCTCAAATTGAAACCCACCTGTGTAAGCCTCTATTCTCTCTTCTCCTCGCCCTTATCTCTAGATGGAAGTCTTTTTTCTTCCCTATCCAAGATCTCCTTGAATATGTCAAGTGTCTTTCTCCTTCACCCTAGCCTTGCTTTTATAGTCGTGAGTTACAATCTATTTTTAATCTCAAAAGTGATCTACGGTTGAGATTACTTCTCACACTCACTTGAGATTTAGATTACATGTTGCACGTTAAATACTTTTAGCATGTTTCTTAAATAACTAAATTAACTAATTACATAATTAATTAATAAAAACAAGTTACTTTAATAATTATTTTAATTAAAGTAAATTCAAGAGTAGAAGGCTTTGGATGATTTCCACATGTCTAGACACATAGACATGTGCGGAAATACCTATCTGATACTACCACTGACATCAACAGTAACCGATATGTGTATATCCTTGCCACCATTGGTTGTCAATGCCTACCAACTTCCTTCCATGTTGAGTTTGACTTGATTGACAAAAAAAATATGTATAGAGCGGTAGAACCCCCTCAACGTCATGTTTTGGCGAGACTTTTAATTTTAATAATAGTTACATCAAATCCACCTCATTATGGTTTAGCGAGACTATTTTTAATTTTAATGTTAGTAATATAAAAGTTACATCATTACCTTTTATTCACAGTGGTTGGGAGTTGGGACATTCATTTATGGAATTATCAAAAAAAATAGCCCATGTTGAAGGTTCATTCGTGTTTGTTTGCCAAAATGGAATAAAGAGATGTAACACAAAGAGCTCTTGATGTTGTGGACAAGATATTGACCTATTGTAATAAATACATAAAATACGATATTTGATGCATGGGCATTGAACCCCCCATGGCACCAGTGGGTCTAAATCTAATCAAGTTCTTGAGCATGTTCAATTTTGGAAAAGTTGGAACGGTAGTCTTCAAGACCTTGCTAACAACTACCTCACCAATGACAACTTCACACACCACTGATTTCCCACACCCTTCAGTCCAGTTCACATATGTGGGTTTCTTGTCCACATATAAATTGTCTGATTCAAACTCTTAATTTTTAATATTCTACACTATTTCCATAAATGAGTGAATAAAAATAAAACTAATACTAATAAACTTCCATAAATCAATAAATTAAAATAAAATAATTTCTAATAAACTAAGACTTTATTACCTTTAAAATACAAAGTTTCAAAATGGGATGGTATCATGATTGTGAGATATTATTTTTTCATAACGATATATACTATATAAAAAATATGGATACTGCCGTCAAATTTGTTCCTTCATTTTACATATTCTCGGGGATTGTTCTTTTGGATTATTTCATTGAATTAAAAGAATTTTGGCCTTCACTACCTTGTTTTTGGCATTTGAACAATTCATGCATGCTAGTTGTAAGAAATTTTAACTTATTATGATCGTTTGTAGTTATTTTTGGATAAAGTACATGCCTTTTAAAGCATAAAATAGCTATTCATTTTTTCATTAGTGTGATTTCTTTGCACCTGTGAACATTTTAGCTTGGTTTTAAAGCATCTATGTAAGCAAAGGTATTCATTATGTTAGACTTGTGTTGATTATGTGTTAATTAATTTTGGGATTTTTGCTTGGAATGCAGATTTTTTTTTATGAATATTCAAAGTTTACTGTAACAACTTACAAGCATCTTTTGATGTTGTATAGTCATTCCAGCCATAAGATATCCATTCCTTTTATAGTACAAATATAACTTTTGATGCTTAATAAGTATATCAAATGTAATTCTTCTAATATAAATTCAACATTTTTTTGCGCTTTATGATTCAATAAATATGAAAATCAATGAATCAACATATGAGATATTAATACCCTGCAAATCAATTGATCTAGAGATGGTGTCTCTACAATAATAGGTGTTTCCTCTATTCTAGTGTGATCTAAGATGTCATTTTTGCAAGGAATGTGAGATTTTAACTATGTGGATTTTTCGTGGCATTCATAGCACCATTGTAGATTTTTTCCCACTCGAAATTCGACATGTGGTATATTTTTTGCTCATTTTGCATAATCTTGCAGCATTATGGTTTAATTTCATGCATTCATGCTAGGATCGGGATATGGTGGTGAACTTGAGGGGATTTTACATTTTTGAAGACAAATATTTGATAAAGCTTGCCCAG
Organism: Picea sitchensis; assembly: GCA_010110895.2. NCBI lineage: Eukaryota > Viridiplantae > Streptophyta > Pinopsida > Pinales > Pinaceae > Picea > Picea sitchensis. The sequence continues at coordinate 100,107 of SNQJ01S0058156.1, forward strand.
GTATCATTAAATTTCAATGTGAATTTGTGTTCATTTGTTGCTTTTTCCTAGGGAGTTGCTTAGCCAGAGATTTGTGGATCCTACTCCTCTTGCACAATGCCCATATGTGCAAGTAAATCTTGGATACCACTATAGTCCGAGAAACAAATTTGGGTAGCAATGAGGAACATGGGACTAGTCAAATCACGAGGAGTGAAAATCACTAGATAGATGGCAGAGTCCTAGAGACTGCGAACATGATAGATGGCAGTTTTTAAGAGGCTTTGGACAGATGATGAAGGCTTGGAGGGGAACCGCCCCATTAAAAAAACACATTCGATGTAATTAGTTGTCAAACTTAACGATGTCATCACAAGAAGAGTTGTTCATCCAAAGAATCTAACTTTGTCCATGTGAGCAAATGTTTTTGGACCACCATTAATTAGTTGGCAAACTTAGCAATGTCATCACAAGGTGAGATGTTTGTTCAATGGTCAAGCCCCACTTTATGAAGAAGTGAAAGGGATAAGGTTGAGCTCACTAAATACCTGGGAAAGAAGGTGAATGGATTATCAAGTTGTGAGTTAAAAGTGCATTACAAGGAAAACACCTTGTAGCGGAGGTTTTTAGTGTTACACAATAAGACAAAATTTTCAAAAAAAACTTTGTTATTCATAGCAGAAGTCTTAACAGATGTTCTATATAACTAAAAAAAATTGGGCGAGCAGAGATTTTTTGTCGATGTTTGTATTGGTATAACGCATTGGTGCGTTGTTAAGTGAACTACATCAGTGCATACACAAAGATAAAAAGCATCGATGCTATTATAATTATTACACATCAGTTCGCCTTTTTTGTTTTATGCAGCACCGATACATTTTTGGTTTACGCATGCACCAGTTCGTATTTTTTGTTTCTTTCAACATCAGTTCTCGTATAAATATTACGCACTAGATCATTCTTTTTGTTTTATGGCATGTCGTTCTTGTATAATTTGTATGCATCAATGTCTGTATCACTGTGTACACTAGAGGGAAGTGAAATTTCAAACATTTGAGGTAAGATGTCGGCCCCATTCTTTGTTACTAAGCACACGTGTGTATGTTATATGTAAAGTATCGATACATGTATTATATTTAAAGCATCGGTGTGTATTATAATCGTACGCACCATAATATTTTGAAACAATAAATATAATCGTACGTTATATTTTTTAAAGCAACAGTGTTTTTCACAACTTTTAGCATAGGTGTTTCATTGTAATTAATAAGCACTAGTTTGTATAACTCATAAAAATGCACCATTTAGTGAGTTCCAAAGAATACAATGCACCGATATATATATATTTTAATTAACTTTTTTTTTTACAAATTTTCAATTAATCCTCTCAAAATCAAATATTTGTTTACAATATATTGATTTTTATATTTTTTTTATTGTGTTTTGATATATGGTCGCATTAATGTGTTATCCAACAGATTACACTTCTGTTATTTGTAACAATGTAAATCATCCATATATTAACTAATCAACAACACACCATTTGACAATGTAATAAAAGAAGAAACGCATTTTATTATATATGTATAACTAACACATTGTCATACAAAATTGGACAACATAAAGGTCCACAATAATCAAAATGCGACCAATATGCAATTGTTACACTTATTGGTAACATGTCCCCATGCAATTAGGAAAATATGTCAAGTACATTAAACAAAATCCATGATTTTCATAGACAAATATTTCAAAACATACAACTTGCAGGAACATTCAATTATATTGATTGTCATTTATCACTTGAATTGTTGTCATCGCTCAAGCTACGTGCATGTCTCATTTCTTCATCACTTGTAGGCGATATTGTACTTTGGTTATTTAACCTCATGTTTTCTTGATCAACTTGTTTTTTATGTTCCATGTCCTCTTCATATTCCATCTACAAACATAAAAATAAAGTGTAATAAATATATATACATTTATATATAGTAGAATATGCATGATTGCGTAAATAAAAAGTGTGTTGTAGTGGTAAGTGTTTCATAAACAATACACATTATTTCTAAGCTATGTTGCATCATGTCATCTCTCAAAATATTTTATGTTGGATGCACTCCATACTTTATTTCCTGCATGGTTAATATGTCATGACAAAGCAAAGTCGATATAATTAATATAAAGGTTTTTTGTTGTTCCATTAATTATAAAACAAAGGAAGTTAAACAACATAGCTACTTACAAATTGTTGAATTAAACCTTGATACTTCAACATGTACTCACAACTCATACTTAATCCAATGTCAATCAATTCTTCAGTTGGTTCTTCTTTGTATGTTAGCACCTACTAGAAGACGTCCATGGATAAGTGTAAATTAATCATTTAAATATAAAGATCATAACAAACATGAAATTTTAAGTAAGGACAAAAACGTAAGTACTCACAAACTTTGTGATCAACCTTTTTATTCTTCATCATCCTATCTTATGTGTTGAATGGGTTTCATTTTTTTGTCTTTTTTGCAACAGAACAATTGAAAATTAGTATTTCATGCGATAATCAAATTCAATGTACATAAAAGAATAAATGAATAATTACATACCTCTGATGCACGTTGTTGTTAGAATGGCTCCTCTTGCAATGCAATTATGTTCATTTATTTTACCATCGCTTTATACACTTTTTTGACTTTACCACCAACATGTATTGGTTTTCCCTTCGTTTATCCCTTGGAATTTGCATGACATGCTTTAACCAACACGCATAATTAATTTAAACCTGCAAATGATTCAAATATATTAAATTTTTAATACAACTTAAAGATATTTCCTTATCAGATGTGAGTGGGAGTCCCTTTGATCCCGGAGGAAATCCAATCATTTCATATGCTTGGGGATTCTATAAGGCCTCTAACAACATTGCGAAGGCCTATGCGCTATGGGAAGGAATCAAAATAGCGAAGGAAATGGGGATTTCCAAACTCCTTGTTTTTGGTGATTCAATGATAGTGAATAAGGCTATTATTAAAGGCTCTGAGGTTGGGAACAATATCTTCAACAATATATTGTTTCATTCCATCTCTCTTTTGGCTGAATTCGAGGAGTTCTCTATTCTTCATATCAAACACGAACTTAATTCCAATTCCGACCAATTGGCCAAAAATAGGATCGAGGATTAATGCTAGTGTATTAGTGTCAAATGGATTTATGGGGTTTCTCCCCATACCATGATTTCCATGCTCGATTTAATGTTAAGGGACAAGT
>SNQJ01S0058156.1:103359-117885 GCA_010110895.2 Picea sitchensis
CAAACACGAACTTAATTCCAATTCCGACCAATTGGCCAAAAATAGGATCGAGGATTAATGCTAGTGTATTAGTGTCAAATGGATTTATGGGGTTTCTCCCCATACCATGATTTCCATGCTCGATTTAATGTTAAGGGACAAGTAGCGTGGAAAATACATAAGTGTCGACATGCTCAAGTGACTTTCATATTACAAGACACTTGATCTTAATGCCAACATTCAATTTAATTTGTGCAAAGAGGGCTTCTTATCTAAGGTGAGGTTGGGCATGATATACATTCCATACTCTAGAGGTTTCGTCCATTGTCGCTCTGTCATGTGGAATTGCACTCTAGTGTTAGTGATTGTTCATTGTGGGAGGTGGGTTCTTGTTAGCACGATCAAGAATTCGATGTTGGTTTCAAATTTGTCATTAACCAAACTCATCCTAGTCCCCATGTTTTATTCCTTCGCCTCTGTAAATATTAGATTACATGCTCCAAAAATTAGGGTTTTAATTGTTGAAGATCTCTTTCTGGACTCTAGTTTTCCCAAAACATGAATTGGGGTTGTCTACTTGAAGCGTGGAAGCTTTGGTTGTCTGTGTAGGGTAGGAATGGATCCCTCATAGAGTGAAATCAAGTGTATCCTCCGTAGACAAGAGGAAATGGCAGAAGTAAACAAAGAGGTCCTCCTGAAGATTTCGACAAATTTGAAGGAAGTAGAGTAGACAATGGAAAATTTATCAAATATGGTCAAGACTCGAGCTCAGCGAATTGACAGTCTGGAGATAGAATGTTAATACTTGAGGTCTTAGGTTCACCCATAATGATCTTTCTCAATTTCTACAAATCAAGGTTCCAATGTGTCACGCCAAGGAGGAGTTTTAGATGAAGATATGGGGGTTTGTGATCCAGCCACGATGGAAATGGAGGGAAATTATGCAACAAGTGGAAACAAGATGTACAAGACATTGAATCTGTGTAACACTAAATGTTTTTCAGAATAATGCTTTTACTTGGCCAACATATCAAAGAATTTAGCAATCAATATGTATGGCAATTTAATAGGAAGATGTATGTGTATGTAACTTTACTAGCAGTAGACAAATCTATTAGCCTTGAGCCGATTTTTTTTTTAAATGGCAACTGTTGTTTGCTCTGGCACAACAACCTTATATTAATATAATCTTTAGTTTATTTTTGTAAAAAAAAAAAGAACTTTCCTTTCTCTGGACGGGAAGAGTTACTATCATGTTCGCTACAATAAGTTGTTTTCTTTGAACTTCTATCGACCATCTTCTATAAAAGAAAAAACCAAGAAACATCAAATACAAAAATTACGAAATATTTTTTACAAAATAAGATTTTGGTGCATATAATAAAATAACACACACCAATGTGTTAAGAATATGCATATGCATCAATATATGATAACTGTGCTCTTACAAATTCAAAAACATTTTGTTTACAAATTATTATATTTGTGCGATGCTCTATAAATTAATAGAAGCATCAATGTCTCAATACTATTTATTGTGCACTGTCGAACCCGTGAACAAATTTAAAACATGATGCTTTCCATATTAAAAACAAGGCTATTTTCATTTTAAACTTAGTGATGTTGTTAACAGGAAAACACACATCAATACACTACTCTCGTACAGTGCACACCGCTAACTGTGAAAGCATTTTTTTTAAAGAAAACTAATAGCGACAGGAATTGGGATCCAATGTAATGAGTGATCTCATTTCAATGGATACCAAACACCCCATATACAAGTAAAGAAACCCTATAAAAAATCTATTGCTTAAAAAAAAATCTAGATGTGAAATATATAGAGAAAACTAAGAGAAACAACAAGGAAGTTAACACTTTCAATGCTGAATGTAATTATGAAACTCTTTTATTTTTTTATGATTTCACTAAAAAGCATTTGAATCAAATAGGAGAAAGATTGAGATGATCAATAGAATGAAATCACCTACCTGAAATTTCTCATTTGTAAATTTGCATGTTACCTATGGTGATCCCTTACAAATTTGGCTCTTCAAAAAAATCTACCCACTCCAAAGTCTTTGCAAGGAAATCTCTCTTGCACAAATCTCCCCTCTAAATTTTGGCAAAAGAATGAAATGATTATTAGGGTTTTCATTTATAAACACATATATTTAGAAAAAAGTGAAATTCTCGCTCATTTTTTCACTGTATATTTGGACACATTGACAATAAACACACACGTCGTCTTTTGTAACTTAATTTTTCAGTGCTCTACATAGTTTATAGCACACTGGTAAAAGCTTATTGAACTTGAAGACCCCCTGAAGATAGGGCACCTATCTTCATACCAAAACAGTAGAAGCAAACATGAATAATGGTAGAGTAATGTAGGAATCATTTTTATCTACCAATTGTAGAACTAAGGATCTCAGGTAGATTTTGAGAGTGTTGAGTGAAAAATTAGGAACATGAAGAGGGAATTCATGCACATGGATATACTAATTGTTTTGATCTTTGATGGGTAAACCTCTTGGCATAAAGAGCTATGGTGCTTGCATTCCATAGGATAGACCAGACAAAATTAAACCTCTCACTACCTTGTTTTTCCAATTCAGAAATTGAAAACGTTGGTTGTAGCCATTCATGTTGAAGAGATACTGCATTGGCATAATGGAGATTAGCATTGGTATCTGGTCACTAAATTCAGAGTTTTTACAGAGCATTGTGCTATTGACTATATTGTTATTTAGGTTGGTTGTTGTGTGCAAGCTACATCGAGAGAAGGCCTTGCAGCCATCAAAAGAACAAAGAAGACCCAAGATCCTTATGCAAGGAAGACGACAGAAGCCTAGTAGACTCTAGAAGACAAAGCACTCTATACAAGCCAGAGAACAGAGCTTAGAAGAGACTTCCGCAAAGGATATGTGTTGGTGAAGCGAGTGGGATATAAGTACCTCATTTATAGAACAAATGGCATCAAAGCAGTTGCATCATTGACCATGATTTTTGCCATAACTTTGAGCAGAACATCGTAGACCTCAGCATGGGTAAAGCAAGTAGAGACAGGTTGGAAGACCTATGGGCCAGCAATGTTTAGCTTCAAGAAGAGAACGAGGACTTGAAGGAACACGTTCATATGTTCAACCACGGGATGGAAAAGATGGAGAAGAACCTTGAGAGCTTTGCAAAAATACTACCATTACTAAAGAAGAATTTTGAAGAACGTTGAGACACCCTCATAGTGATCATGATGAATTGGGACAAGCACATAACATAGCTTGTACACCTTCGAGAAAAGGTCATCCAGATGTATAGTTGGAAAGAATATAGGCTCACGCAGATGATGGCACAACTACAACATGAGTTGGTAGACAATGAGGAGGCCTTCGAGAAGCTCTAAGCAATTGTCCAAGAGCATTGGGAAGCAAGGCCACCATCCATTATCATTGCCTTAACCATCACCATGTCCAAGACCACTTCGGTAAGTTCACCTTCCATAGTCATCCCTCAAGAAAAGTTTGGTGAATTTGAAAAGCATACCAAATGCATTGGCTCCAAGCTACTAAGGCAAATGGGCTATGATGGACAAGGGCTAGGTAAGAGAAGACAAGGAATCTTGATCCCCATTGTAGCTACACCATGGGTCAAGCATGAAGGCCTGGGATCCAATGGAAGAATGGAAAATCCAATGACCATGAAGACCATTTTTGTAAAGTTTAAAGACATGTTGTAGTTAGCATGCTCATAAGGAGAAGGAACAACAACGGTAAATGAATGTGGCATCCCACTACCAGCTCAAACTTCTTGTGGTGGATTGAAGGAGGGTAGCGATGAGAAGAGCTCACAGACTCAACCTAGACCTGCACTCAGAGAAAGTAGCAAGAAGAAGAAGAAGATTGGGAGGTCTACCTCAAACAAGACATTCCTTGTTTGTCACTGCTACAAGAAGAGAGGCCATAACGGTATGATTTGTTGGTACTCGGAGGCTTGTTCATTTTGTGAGAAGAAAATCCATATTGAGGCATCTTGTTGGGAGAAGTAATCCATATGTCTTAGGCCTGATTGTTTTCAAAAGAAGAAGATTGGGACGTCTGCATCAAACAAGATATTCCTTATTTGTCATCGCTGCAAGAAGAGAGGCCATAACACTGCTAGTTGTTGGTACTTAGAGGCTTGTTCATTTTGTGGTAAGAAAGGCCATCTTGAGGCATCTTGCTCAAAGAAGCAAGTCATATGCCTTAGGCTTGATTGTTTTCAAAAGAAAAAGGACAAGAAAACTTCTCCAACGTGACAACAAAATCAGAGGCATGGGAAGAAAATAATTATCTTAAGTAGAACATATCGCAGCGCCAAGAAATTTTTCCACCATTACAAGTTGAGTGGACATTGGAAAGAAAAGTGTTGGCAACTTCATCCAGAACTTCACCTCAAAAACCACACAGCCAAGAGAAGAGTGTGGAGAGTGAAGATTGAAGAAGGTGAAGAGTTTTCTGCATCTCCAGTCCATGGGGCAGAAGTTGTCCAAGGAGAGATAGTAACACAAGAGGTCTGCATCACCAACAAGACAGACAACAGATTGATGACAAGGGCAGCCACATTCCAATGGTTGTTTTCGATCTTGCATCATAAGAATCCATTTTTGAAGATGTGCCATAGATTGGTACACAAAGGTCAATGACCTTTGGAGGAGTTCTTGAGAACTCCACAACATGTTTGCAAGCATGTTCAAGCACTGGAGAGTTACTTCCATGGCGGGAAGCAACTGATCCTAGCAGAGGAATGCAACCACACTTCCTTTGAGGTGTTGTTGTGTGATGGTAGCGTGTTGGGGTCACACTAAACATGAAGACCAACATTCGACTTAGCTTCATGATTTCCAATATGGACTATCTCCAAGATTGAGAGAGGGAGATGGGAATGAGTGTTGAGTCTAGAGTTCGGATTTGGAGATTGCATAGTTGAGAGCCAGTGAGCAAACTTATATTGCAGGAACAAGCAAGTCAAAATCAAAGCTAGAGCCATAGCCAGAACCAGAGCTAAATCCATAGCCAGGGACCAGAGTCAGTAGTAAGAGCCACGAGCCAGAGCCAAAGCCAAAGCTCAATGGGGAGGTTAGCAAAATTTGTAAAACTATGTAAATGTAAAACATGAATAAGACAAATATGAGAGTGAGAAAGAAAAATGAGAGAATTAAATGAAAAGAAAAAGAAAAATAGGAGAGAAGGTTGAGGAATGGGAGATGAAGGGTTAGGGCTCCCCCCATCTCTCCCTATTTCCTCATTTACTCTCATTCTCAATTGTCTTTTGGCCAAGAGAGGAAGAGGCATAGAAATCCATGAAAGCATTGAACCATAAATTGTCGAAATGAAAAGACTGGGCCCCCATCCGAAGATGGTTTTCCCATTTGGGTTTCCAAGATAAATTTGTGTGTCATATATGTGTTTAACTTATTGCTATATGATATATGTGTGATGATATAATGATTCCCAAATAGTCGTTGTGAATTGCTTTGAACATTTCTTACTGTAGTGCAATTTATTCTTGTTTAAAATCACTTATTTTTAATTGTTTTCATAACCACAATGGTTATGAACCTCAAACCTTTCATCTATTGAGTTCAATGAGATCCCAAGAGAAAATAAGCATGGCAATCCACTCTCTAAGAATGTCATGTGGAGAATACAAACTATCAATCTAAGGGAAGGATGAATGGTCCATAAATCACCCAAAAGCTAAAAGTAAGCTCATGTCTCTCTCTTCCCCATATTATCGTGGGGAAAAGATGACTATCAACTAAAGTCGAGTGATGGATAGTTAAAGAAGAATCCTAGAAGTAAAGTGGGGTTGTCACATCAACTCTTCAACTTTAATTACCTATATGTGTGTGTTGCTACAATGATCGCTGAGAGATGATGCACCCACATTAATATATAATCAAGCCAACAATTCATTATGTGTGATTATGATACCATGCTTGAATTTTCTGTAAAACCATGTGTTGATTGCAACAATCTAGAGATTCAATCCATCCATCCTATTAGCCAACTGAGATCGATGACTGTAATAACATAGTTGTTGCATCTGTACAACTGAGTTGCTATTTCCAAATCCTTAAATTCAGTAGGTTATTCCTTCCTCAAGCCATTGGCACTCAATGTATATGTATTGCTCAGGTCGCGCTTACACCTCCTGCGATTTTCATTCTCAAACAATGTTTATTCAATTCATTTTCCAAATCCAATTACCATTCCCACAAGTTGTACGATGGTCGTACAGGCCGCACACAATGTCATTAAGACATTTTCCCTCTCACTAGGCGATTCATTCCCTTGTTGGGTTGATTTAATTCACAAGGTTGAATCATTCCCTTGTTGGGTCTACTTAATTCAAAGGAGGTTGATTTGAATTGTTGGTGGACCGGATTCCTTCTCCAGTCGATTTTCAGGAAAATTTATTAAGAACCGTCAATATAGATCATATGGAAGACTAGCATTTTTCATTCTTTGCAATGCTCCAAACCCATAGCTAAAGACATTATTAACTACTAGGAAAAGCAACCCCTTGAATATAGGGAACATATCTCCATACCAAAACAGTGGAAGCAAACACGAATAATGGTAAAATAGTGTGGAATCGCTTTTATCTACCAAGTGTAGAACTAAGGATCTCAGGAAGATTTTCCCAGTGCTAAGTGAAAGAGAGTCATGAACATGAAGAGAGAATTCATGCACATGTTTACACTGATTGTTTTCATCTATGATGGGTAAACCTCTTGGTGTAAAGATATATGGTGTTTTCATTCCATAGGATAGACCAAAAACATTATTAAACCTCTCACTGTCTTGTTTTTTCAATTTAGAAATTAAAAACGTTGGTTACATCTATTAATGTTGAAAAGATAGTGCATTGGCATGGTGGATATTAGCATTGGTATCTAGTCACTAAATTCAATTTTTTTGTAGAGCATTGTTTGCTATTGACCATATTGTTACTTCTAGGCTAGTTGTTGTGTGCAGACCACATCAAGAGAAGGCTTTGTAGCCATCATAAGAATAGAGAAGAGTCGAGATCCTTGTATAGAGACGAGGATGGAGGCATAGGAGACTAATCCAGATTAGATCATTATATTATTTGTCATCTATCTCAATGCTTTCAGAGTTGAAAAAAATGGAGGAATCAACTTGCAGGGTCATTTTAGTGGCACGTCCCAATTTGGAAATTTTAGGTTGGAAACCATCTGAAATCTTCCAGAACCATTTTGAGGCTCCAAACAACCTTTTTTGGACCTACTTCCTATTTTGGAGAAAGTTTCCATATTCTACACTCCGAGACATCTCCAATGGTGCATCAAACGCCTCAGTCGAAATGTTAACCTACCATGGTACAAGAGAATGCCATGTCAGCCCTCATTACTCATGCATATGGGGCTAGCCACGTATGGACTTTCAAGAAGATTCTAGAAGGTCCAAAACCTTATCACAATTGAGGGTTGAGGAAGTCAAAACCCTACCCATACATTGCTATCGAGCGATGTTAAATATTGGGCCACTAGGAGAAGAGGTTCCATTCTTTAGCATTGTATTTGTTCCATAGTTGAGCAGAGCACCTAGGAGTGGTATTTTGAGAGCATAACAGAGAATGAGAGATCACGTCACAGCCTTATAGGCCACAATGTCAAAGGAAACTCCAGAGAGTGCCTATTTCTTTGTAAATGCATTTGAAGAAAAAAAAGCAGAATGGCATCACCTTCTAGTTGGGTTTTCTCCTGTATTGGGTTTCCCAGGTTATATCTCGTGTTTATTTGTGGATGGTGTGAGAGTATTTATTTAAGTTCTCTATTTTTCGCATTTTAGCTATTTCATATATTTAAGTAGAAAACCAGTAATTAAAGAATCTGAGATCTAAAGGAAAATAACCTTCACGATAAAGATTTCAATATTTTTATTAGATCTATTGTGATGCATTGTCCAGTGGAATATCCGCGGCAATTTACAAATCATATTGGTATTAGAGCGGGGTTTCTTGGGGTATTAGTGGAAAGTTGTAGGGATCCAGGAATTGATTTAAGAAGAAAGTCTCAAAACCCTAGCCATGGTCGACGATTATGTTCATAACAACCCTCAAGATCCAATAGAGAGATTTGTGAGGCTGGAAGAGCAAGTCATTGACATATCTGACAATGTGTCAGTCCTCATGGAGGCTCTAGCAAGTAAGCTCAAATCGTTCGAAGAATTTGGAGGTTCAAACTTAAAGATCGGATCACATAGGAAACCAAGGGATAGTGAAGACCTAGAAAAGGAGTCATAGAAAGAACCCAAGAAAGAGCAGTCGAGTTCCAATACCATAAACCCTTCACAGTCTTTATTCAAGATGGACGCAAAAGTGGACATAAAGCCACACCAAGGTGAGATCGATGCATTAAAATGGTATCATTAGTTGCAACAACTAGAATTTTATTTCAACATTCACCATATAAATGAAGAACAAAAGATATCATTTGCTAGACTAAAGTTAGAGGACCATGCACCTTTAACCTAGAGAGAAATCCATACGAAAACACATAGGTTGGAGGGTGATCCACCGGTAATTAAATGGGAGGATTTAAAAACCCCCATTTAGTCACAGTTCTATCCTATGGGGTATGTAGAGTACTAATGGATCCGTTGGCATTACTTTAGGCAAAGGCAAGGATATAGTTTACATGAGTACACCACCGAGTTCTGAAAGATGGCCAGTATGTTGGGTATCTCTCCCAAGAACCCAGATGTACTCCACAAATATCTGGAGAATCTACATACTCATCTACAAAAACAAGTGATGCTTTTCAAGCCAAGGACAGTGGACGAGGCATATGTATAGGCATAGTATCTAGAAAACATAGGCCACAAGAAAGAGCATCCAAGCGGTTCCAACCAGAAAGAGCACCTAGAAGCTTCTAAGGAGGGGAAGAAGAAGTGGAAAGGGGGCAAGAATAAGAAGACGACAACCACTGCACATCAGTACAAGGATCCTAGCAACCATTGCAATATTGATGGGCACACTGAGGAAAAGTATTGGAAACTACATCCAAAGTTGAGCTCAAAGAACCGCAAGAAGGATGCAAAGAAAAAGAATCTTCTAGCCACGGATTCGAGCAATCAAGTCGAAAGCAGTTCCGATGTGGATGAGAATATTTTCTACACATCAGTGCAAAATGAGGGGAATATGAGTATCCTTCATCACCAGGAAGTGAAGGAGATGACCAAACTCTTCCACATCAAGATCCAGGCCAAAAAGATCGTAGACGCTCTGTTCAACTCTGATTCACAGGCTAATCTCATGGCAGCAGATCTGTTCAGCAAGCTTGGATTGGAGGTTCACAAACATCCCAGCCCATATCCATTGGGATGGGTAAACAACGACGCAAAGATCATGGTAACAAAAGATGTAAGATTAAATTTTTGATGAACTGGAATTGGACGTAATACCCCTTGACGTATGTGGAGTAGTGTTGAGAAGCCCCTACATGTATACGAGGGATGAAATCTTCATGGGGAGATCCAACCAATGCCGACTAATCAAGGATGGGAAGTCCAGCATCATCAACACGCATGAAGGAAATTCAAAGATCTCACTAGTAAGTGCCAACCAAGCCAAGAAGTTGATTAGTTCCAGTAAGAAATATGTTTTACTTTTCTTAAGAGAAAATCAGACTAAGGATGAGTCAATAAGAGTAAAGGCATCCCTGGAGGGGTATACTAAACAAAAAAAACATCAGTTGGAGGATTTGCTACAGGCATACAACAGAGTGTTCCATGAGCCTAAAAGACTACCACCCAAGAGGGAAGTGGAGCACAAAATTGAGTTATTGTGAAACTCCCCATTGTCGAATATTAGAGTGTATAGACAATTTGTTCTAGAAGAAACTGAATTGAAGAGGCAGTTGCAACAGTTGTTGGAACATGATGTGATTCAACCAAAAACCTCACCTTGAGGGTCACCTATCATAATTGTACCAAAGAAGGATGGGACTTGGCGAATGTGTATCGATTACAGAGCATTAAACACGATTACACTAAAAAAACGATACCCTCTGCCCAGGATCGATGATCTATTAAAATTGCAACACACAAAACATTTCACCAAGTTGGATCTCAAATCAGTTTACCACCGAATATGTGTCAAGGAAGAAGACACCTAGAAGACTGCCTTCGAGACAAGGCAAGGTTTGTATGAATGGTAGTTCATGCCATTTGGTTTATGTAATGCACCAACTACATTTATGAAACTGATGAATGATGTATTAAACCCATATCTAGATTCATTTGTTATAATATATTTGGATGATATATTTGTTTATAGTGCTACCTGGAAGGAGCACATCTAACATCTCATGCAGGGGTTAGAGGCTCTGAAGAAGCACCAATTGTTGGCTAACCTCAAAAAATGTGAGTTTGATTAGCAACCTTTGGTGTGCTGGAAAGACTTCTGGATTAAAACTATATATGGAGTTTTTGAAACGTCCAACGTTTCGTGTGGACACTCCACCCATCATCACCTTAATGAGAACCCGAGCATCCTTGTCCTTAAAGTCAATAAAGGCAATGCCACTGTGATTATGAACTCATCTGATTGTGAGTCTAAAGTCCTTGACCTTCTTTCTACCTCTACCTATAAAACTCTAGCTAAAAACCCCATTAACTCCATTACCACCCTGGTCACCAAAGCCATCAAATATTCTTCTCTAGATCCTTCTATCCAAAAGCGTCTCATTCCCCATAACCCCCAGGATATATTGGCAACCCAAAATTCACAAAAAAAGATATTCCTCTCACACCGATAGTCGGTGCCATAGGAGCCCCCATTCATGCCCTTGCTCGCTTTCTTGTAGACAAACTTCAAAACTTCATCGGTAAAACCTCCTCTTTCATCAAAAGATTATGTGGATTTCATTCATAAAACTCAGAATCTTCACCAAGATGATGATGCTCTGATGGTCAGTTTTGATGTGGTTTCTTTGTTCACCAAGATTCCAGTTTCGAATGACCTAACCCTTATCTCCAAACTAGTCGACCCTAAAACTCTTAACCTAATCAAAATATGCCTCTCTTCTACTTTCTTCACCTTTAAGGGGGTTTGCTATGAATAGATTGAAGACAAAGCCATGGGGTCCTCCCTTTCCCTAGTGGTAGCCAATATATTTATGGAACACTTTGAGTCTCTCGCCTTAAGCAACTTTCCTCTCAAACCCAAATGTTGGTTTCATTTTGTAGATGACACCTTTCTCGTTTGGCCTCATGGCCAAGCCAACTTGGTCTCTTTCTTCAATCACCTAAATAATCTTTCCCCCCACATCCAATTCACTATGGAAACCCAAAAAGACAACTCCCTACCCTCCTTGGATGTTCTCATCTCTCATCTTCCTGGTGGCTCCCTTTCTCACCAAGTCTATAAGAAGAAAACTCACACTGAAAGGTATTTAAACCCCAGTTTCCACCATCACCCAACTCAAAAATTCATTGTTCTAAAAACCCTTATTAGTCATTCCATCCTCATATATGCCCCTCAATTCCTTGAGGAGGAACAAGCCCATTTAACCAAATCCATTTTATCCAACGGCGACTCCCTCAAATTAACCAAACCTTCCGCTCAACCAACAAACCAAAACCTAAAACCTCCTCTCCCTCCTCTCTACCTCGTGCTCTCCTTTATCTTCCTTACATCCAAGGCACTATCGATCACATCGCGAAACTCTTGGCTAAGAAGAATATTAAAGTTGTGTTCAAGCCCCACAAAACCCTCAAACAACTTCTTATAACAACAAAAGATAAATCTGACCCTATGCTTGGCCCATGAGTTTATCAGATTCCTTGCTCCTGCGGGAAATATTACATGGGCCAAACCAGAAGAACCTTTAAATCCAAGCTTAAAGAGCACATAGCTGACACTACCCATAACCGAACATCTAAATCAGTTATCGTCAAACACTTGTTTAAATCAAAGCATATTATCTGCTTTGACCAAACTAAAATCTTAGCCCCAACCCCTTGTTACTCCTCTCGGCTCATTCGAGAAGCCCTTGAAATCAAAAAACATCCTAACAAATTCAACCATGAAGATGGCTACAAACTTGGTCATTCTTGGAAACCCACCATTCATCACCTTGACCATTAGACCTCTTTGAGGTTTCCCTCCAACCCCTTCCCCCCATCTACTCAACCAAACATATTCCTTAGTTCTTTCTGCACCTTTCTTAGCAGTCTATCCCTTTGTTTCTTAACCATTTTTCTTCCTAACTACTTATATAAACCACTATGTGATCTCAATATCTCTCTAATCTTTATTTACTATGTTCTCATTTCTAATATGATCTCCCTTTAATCATTTTCTATCTCATATTTTACTTTTCTCCTTTATCTTTATATCTATTCCCCTTTCTCTATTCTTTCTCTCTTTTTAGTTCTTATATGCCTCCTTTATCTCTTTCATCATTATCTTTCTCATTAATATCTCCATCCCTAACTACGTTGTCTTTATATCTGTTCCCCTTTCTCTATTCTCTCTCTTTTAATTCTTATATGCCTCCTTTATCTCTTTCATCATTATCTTTCTCATTAATATCTCCATCCCTAACTACGATACTTTTACCTGTCTTCATCTCCTTTTCAAATACTTCAATATCACCTCCTTCCCCATTCTTTTCAACTCCTATCCTTCATTTCATCACCTACTATTCTATTTTATTTCTTAACTTTAATACTTTATTATTAACAAAAATCTTTATTACTATTGTAATATTTATAGGTAGTCTCTCCTTTAATCTATTATCATTATCTCCCTTGCCTTTATACATTTTCTCTTTTCTACCTTTCTCTCCTTTTAATCCTAATCTAACTCTTTAACCATTTCTTTTTTCCGCTTTCCACTCTTTCCCTCTCTTTAGTATTATCTTACCCCTTTTCTATTCTAATACCTTTTTTTTCCCTAATCTAATATTATTTCTCTCCCCTTATCATTTTCAAACTATCTTACCTCCTTCTCTATTCTAATATTTTATTTCCCTAATCTAATATTATTTCTCTCTCCTTAGCATTTTCAAACTATCGTTCTCATTCTTTCTTTTAATTTTCTTTTAACTTAATTTATTTTAATACTATTTGAACTTAATTTAATATTTTATTATTAAATTAATATTTTTAATTATTCTTAACCTTTTTGGATAACCTAAAGTCAGCGATCATTTTCAAATTGTCAATGGTAATTTTTGCTTTACTTTTAAACCCAAACATTCTTTTACAACTTATCAACTTTCTATGTCCCTGATGATGGGTGGAGTGTCCACTCGAAATGTTGAATGTTTCAAAAACTCCATACACAGTTTTGATCCAGAAGTCTTTCCATCATTATGAATAATTGTGGAAACATGCATACTCAAAGTCTTTGGTGTATTTGGAGTATGTTATCGATGGATGGGAGCTCAAGATAGATCCCACAAAGATGGAGGCCATCACGAAATGGTGAATTCCTACAAATGTCACTGAAGTTAGGAGTTTTGTTGGGACAACACAGTACTTGTGGAAGTTCATAGCTTCATTTTCAACGGTAGTTACACCACTCTACACCATAACAACGAGTAGTAAGAGTTTCCAGTGGGGGAAGAATCAACAAAAGGCTTTTGATGAGCTGAAAAGAAAGATCAATCAAACATCAATTCTCACATTACCAAACTTGCAAAAGCCTTTTGAAGTGGAGACCAATGCAAGTGGGTATGTCATGGGAGCAATTTTGATGCAAGGACGAAGGCTCGTATGCCATTTCTGAAATATTTCATGGGGAAGTTCTCAACTACCCTACCTATGACAAGGAACTCTATGTCGTGGTTCACGCTGTCAAGAAGTGGAAGCACTATCTGATGGACAAGGAGACCATCATGCACACAGATCACCAGCCGTTACAGTGTTTGCGGGCCCAAAGTAAGATACAACAAACCAAACATTACAAATGGATGGGGTTTTATAGCAATTTCATCTTGTCATCAAGTATAAGAAGGACATCACAAACAGGTTGGCATACATGCTTTCAAGGCCACCCACATCCAAGATTACAGCTTTGGGAACTTTGATGCACATTGAGCCTTTTCTCGTGATGCATACAGAGAGGCATACATAGAAAATGAGGACTTCAAGGAGGTGTTTCAAGAACTACAAGGCGAAATTCATATAGAAGAAGGTGAGGGAAAGGTTGACTATCATTTCCATAATGGGTTACTCGACAAGCTCTGTGTCCCTAAAGGTGAATGATTGCAGTTTATCAGAGAGGCTCACACCTCCAAGATTGCAGGACATTTTGGTGTTGGGAAGATAGTTGTCAATTTACAGAGGTATGTGTATTGGCTCGGAATGCAAGAAGATGTAGCATGATATATTAGAGGATGTATATTTTTTTGTACCAGCAAGCCCAGTAACATGAAGCAAGGTCTATACCATCCCTTACATGTACCCACTCGACCTTGGGAAAGCATTTCCATGGATTTTGTGGAAGGTTTACCAACAACCAGGAAGGGGCATG
>SNQJ01S0058158.1:7209-19624 GCA_010110895.2 Picea sitchensis
ATTTGATTAGAGTCCATGTAACTTAACTTATCCCCTTAATAGATAATATCTATGAGAGTCCATGCACTTAGTTCCACCCACGGTAGATACTTTATTTCTATCAGATTTGATTCAACCAAAACCATCTTCTCTATGAAGAAGAAAGCCTATTTCTCTACTTTACACATACCTCTCTGCTGCTAGAGTAGAATCAAGCCCATGCCACGCTATAGCGCCTTGTTCTATAGGTTCCAAGTGCACCTTACAACTTATCTATGCATGAGTGGTGCAACAAACAAAAATCTGAAGTTGAGTTAGTTGGAGGTGTTCCGCTCTAGTATTAATAAAAGGTTGTTTCCGTCCTCACCTTCCGTTGTCAAGTGAGCCCTCTGTCCTCGTTCCAAAATAAATGAGATTGGGAACTATTCCAAATATCTTATTCCATTAACTAATTATATAACAATTAATTCTCTAATTAGTGCAACAACAACTTGTATTTCAACCTGGCTCCGTTAGTTAATTGACCTACGCTATAGGTTGTTAGTGCAACAGGTTCATTTCACCATCCCAGGAGGTCGTTGCCACAAGGAGGGGCCTATTCACATGGGATAGGCTACAGGTCACAAGGACTACTACTAATGATAAGGGTAGTAAGGGGATTCATACATAGGGGAATAATCCCAACTGCTCTAATTCCCTTTTCTCCTCGCTCTATTCCAAGACAAACACCTCACTAATCAATGGGTTTACTCCTACATTGATCCAACGGGAGGAATCTGTTACCCCATCCCGACAAAGTGAGTATGGCGTTCACTACTCTTATTATTTAGGGCATACAACTAAGAAGACTACCGGAAGTCCATAGGGCCTTTCATGTGTCCTAATCGATCCATGGAGTAGAGTCTCTATAGAGTGAAATTAGAAGAAACCCTCCATATTAAGAAGTTGTAGTTTGAGTCTTATCTTAGCTAGAGCCTATGAGTAAATCCCATGCGCACTCTGCCTGATATATGTTCCACAATAGATAAGAATCTGGTGAGGTGAGTTAGACATTACGTGAGTCGACTTCAGGTTCAGGATGAAGACGGTGTGCTTTGTTTGGTAACCTCTCAGGTAGGGCAAATAACGAACGAGTGGTATGGCAGGGCTGGTACGGTCTTATCGGGTGAGGTGAGTCGAGCTGGCCAATAGTGATTGAGTTTCAAAAGGTATGAGACAGTACGGTATGGGACACAGTTAACTAGCATGGGCGTTACTAAATCTTGCATGAGGCCGTTGTAAGGGCAGTTACATCCAGCATCAGCATGAGAGTCCTGGGAGATCCATTGGCAACTTACAACAGCATAAGACCATGGTGTGGGTTAGGTAAGTGGTGTTCACATCATCTCAAGTTCTCCATATATGAGACCCAAATATCATATATACGTTGAACTTGCCCATTTGAGGCGTGATCCTTTATTAGCATCATTCCCATGTGTAGGAAATAAGCAATGGGAATCCATATTGGAGAGAATTATCCTTTACTAGTTGGATGTGATAAGCTGTAAATTCCATGTGCCCTAGAGATATGGGTTGTTGGGTTGTCTGTGCAGTACCAATTGTGCGAAAATGGGATGGGGGGGAGTTCTACATGACCACCAGTTCTCGATCCTACGTGCCTAGGATTGTCTCAGTCTCAATAGGTTCCGCTGTGTTGGGGTGGGACCAAACAACAATTTTATAGGAAAGAAGACAACCTTCTCTCATTTGCTTGTTTTGTCTATTCAAATCTCCTCTTTTGGGGGGACGATGATCTATCCTATCACCTTCACTAGCTCTATTCCAATGGCTCTATATTTTACCTAGGCTACTCTAATTCTCTCTAGTTTCTGTAGGCTAATCCACCAGGGAGGGGGCCTAACACGATGCATTACTTACTTATTACTATGCACCTATTTGTGAAGGGTGCTTCATTTAAAAATACCAGTGGATTCCCCAATATTCTTTTCTACTACTAGATCCAGGTTTGATGCAGGAGACCCAGGTAAGGTAGGTGGTTATATCCACTGCCGGTAATACTACTCAATGTCCATCTAGTGTCAATGCTAGGTTTCTATGTCTCTGTGCCCTACCGTGTCAGAGCTGTCTGTTTCGAGGCCATCTGTGGAGAACTTAACTCACTACACTACTACTTTTCTTTCTTTTCCGTTCTTCCTCCATACTTGTTTATCTCTTCTTAGGTCAACAAAGTCGAGCGAACCCCCTGAGCTAAAGGGGTGAAGTATTTACCGGCTCGTGCTAAAGAACCATAAGCTATATGTTTGATTCAACTCTATTACTAGGATAGAACGGAAAAGGAACTCGAAACTAAGTGCATGGACTAAGAGAGTCTCTCTTAAGGCTAAGTTCAGTTACATGGAATCTTTAAAAGAATGGATACTAATTAGTAAGGCTTTGCACTATCTTACCTGGGAGGAATGGATACTTGCTTCGCTAATGCTCGGGAAGGGAACTAGAGATTGGCAAGTAGGGCACTTATTCAAAGAATGGCATACTTGCTTCGTTAACGCTCAGATTCACCCTGTTATGCTTCGCTTTGTTACGCTTCCACCATCAAAATAAAACTAGGGAATATTTCATCAAGTTATTCATTCAAATAAGGGCACTTACACTCCCCTATCAGGTCGAAAAGCTAGAGAGAACTACTCCCCTTACAGGTTTTCATCGAGCTAGAGAAACTCCCATGTCGGGTCATCACACTGAAGGAATAGGAATTCTCTTTATTCCCATAATCTAAAGAAAAGAAAGAGGAGAACTACTAGCTATCATTCTTCGCTTTCGCTCAAGGGACTAGCTTCACTTACGCTCTGCTTTAGTGTCCTCCAATTATTAAGAAAATAATGAGGGAATAATAACATCTATAACTAATATACCTCTCCTAATTCTTAATTAGAATAAGGAAATTGGGATAATCTCATATATAAGGAAAATAATGAATAGGAATGAGATATACCATGTATTATCTTCTTGTTCGGCCGAGCCTTATCGATACGAACGATTCAGGATTACCTATTGCTTCGGACGAATAGCCTTTACCTTTTAGGACGACCTGCCACCCACCTGCATAGTTAACCACCTGGAAGACCTAGACCCTATACCATCTTTTTGGAATCGCTTAATAGGGACAGTTATTAACAACCCTTCTCTTATAAGCACCAGATTAATTCATCACCTTACCCTTAATGGACTACTACTCAACATACTTACCAACAACACCATACCATTGTTGAAACCTTACCTTATCTTATCTTATGCCTTTTATATACGTAATTACCAATTACGTATATAAAAGCAAATAAAAATACAAAGGCGTATAAGAAGGGGGGTATGCAATGCAGTGTATGGTGTGGTGTTGTGTGTGGTGGGCAGTAAGAAAGGAAGGTAAGTTGGCCAGTTGAAGTGACCAGAGGTGTTGCGAAGGTGGGATGCTTACCGGTTGAATGCTTGCTTCTCCTTGGTGGTTGTTGTTGATCGCTATTGCTTGCCTCCTACAGTGGTGCTGGTTCGATGGCTGAATTGTGATACGATGGGTGCCCATCCAGGGTGTGTGGGATGGTTCATGAGGTAACGATATCAGGTAGGGAGAGATCGATACAGGTGGGTTCCATGCGTTGTTGGGAACTACGAGTGGTATGGGTGAACTATGATACGATGGGTGTAAGGGTTGTGTGGGATGGTTCGCGAGGTAACAAGGTTGAGGAGGGATAGATCATAGATCGGACAGGGAAAGAGACTAGATCTTAGCAATTATCAAGATCGATACAGAGAGGTATCAATAAGATATTGATCAACAGGTAGGTCGAAGCAGTAAGTGTCGTAGGTCGGATTATTTGAGTGAGGTGGAATCAGTCTTCCCTCATTGGAGGTCGGGGAGAAAGGTCGAAGGCAATAAGTTCTAATTTCTCAGGCAGGTCTAAGGTAAGGTCAAAGTTTGTTGAAGATAGGTCTCAAGGCAGGTCTCCAGGTCGAAGGCTGAAGACAACGATTTCTAAGGTAAGGTCGAAGGAAGCAAGATATAGAAAAGCCGAAAGTAAGGTGTTTCGGTCAAACGGTGGTCGATTGGTTTGTCGGGTTAGTGGTTGAACCCATAAATCAAGTTCATCATTGTCAGTTAGCAAGATCGATACAGGCAGGTAGTATCAATGTGCTTAAGGTGACCGCTCCTAGGTCTTGGTGGTAAGTTTTTTTTGTAGGTCGATGTGTCCTGCTCGTATGGTGTCAACTTGAGTAAATCGTATATCGCATATGGTGACAAATGGCGTAAAAACATCTCTTGCATATTGTGGTTCGATGGGGCTACTACTCGTATAAACAAGTGAATATGGGGAACACACTTAATCTAATTCCATGGGTCGTTGGGGCTTGTTATGACGAATGAACTGCAGCATCAGGTTCCATTTTTTGGCGTAAGATGGCTATTGGGACCAACTGGGCGTGTATCAAACACAATAGAGGCCTAGACACTAGAAAGAGGAAGCCTGGATGGACACGACGATTGTAGTCTTGACACACGATAGATGAACAGAGCATTATACCTTCAATTCTCCTGCCCGGGAAGCTCTAACGCTTTACCCCGTGTAAACCTGACATACACTTCGAACCTTGCTCTTAGACTGATACAAACTGCTGCACTTACTTGGGGTCATAACCCCACATACTCCGACTAGTCTTGGATGCTAAACTAGATATAACCAACTTAGAGCGTTACAACAATGAGGTTACTCGAGGATGTTCGAATAGGGATTATGATCAATACCGCCTACATGTTTGGTAATGATCGCTAAGGCTTTCCCACATGTTGAGTTGAAGGATCACGACAACTTGCCCATGATCGCTTACACTTGCCAGATTGGATGCTCACCAGTTAATTGCTAACACTCATGGTTGATTGATCGCTAAAAAACGCCTTGCCCCCTAGACGAGGATGGAGCACTATCGCTTGAGAGATACCTGGGAGCATGGAAGGAACCTGACGCGGAGACGAGACACTAGATCAGTCAAACAACAAGCCATGTCACTTTATGACATGACTGGAATCACGACATAGGGGACACAATACACAATTTGAGGTTCTAATACGATATGCGACAATCAGGTGAGGAGTTAGGACGCTTGTGAGTGAGTCATTTCGACTGCGTTATGCTCTTTTCTATTAACCCAGTTAAACAGGACGAACGCTTATATCCTTTACCCTTTGTAGCGCCCTTCTCAAAAGACTAATAAGTTTCAAAATCTAATCCAATCAGTTCACTAAATCACTGCCTCTCTTGGAATACGTCTCCTGCATGCATCCACGCAGAAGACCTCTCCATGCACGTCACCCATCTGTCCAATGGGCCCTCCTCTAATAATCCATTCAATTAAGTATCGATGGCTGCACCACTAAAAAGCCATCATTGACTAAGCAGCACCAACACCACTACATGCAAGCCCATAGTCACCATATCAATGACTATGGCCATAGTCACCATATCGATGACTAAGCAACACCACTAAAAAGCTACCTCTATTTTTTTTTAAACATTGTTAGGAGGACCATAGTAGTCAAAACCTCCAGTAGCCTAGCCTAAGGAAACTTCTTCCATTCAATTTAATTTGTTCACTTTAGAAGTCATTATTCTTTGTTGAAAAAAATGTTTCTTGAGCTTATAGAGTTATGTAAAAGTGTCATATAGAGAAGAACACTTCATATACACTCTTCTTTCTCTTTTTCAATAAACTAAGCCACTATCAAATACAAGTATACTTCCCTCGTACATGAACACACCTTTTAGAGGTTGTGTTTGCTTGGCATTTATCTCTATGTTTTTTAGTCACTCAATTCTTCTCTCACCCTTGAGCTACACTCAATGATCAAATGTGAAGATTTCATTGCCTTTCAAAACTCTTCAACCGTTCATAGAAGAGCATTAAATTATTTACCCCACAAAAGAAATTTAAAATGGAAAATCACTTGTTAATCATGAAGTGAGATTTTTTCCATATCTTTGCAAACTAAGTGTAATTGTTAGGACATGCCAATATTTAAATCTTAGGACATGTCAATATATTTTTTGATCGATTAACTTATACTTTGTAAATGGTAGAAATTAGTTTTTCATAGATATACAACAATGCAACTAGCATCACTAATCTCAATGTTAACTCTCACAATTACAACAAAAAAAAATTACAATACTTGTAAAAACTTGCTTAAAAAGATTTTTGCTAATTAATTATAAATTTTACATTACAAAATCAAATCATTATACTATGTTAAACTTTTACATTATAAAATTTTCGGTATGCCTCTATATCCTAGATGTGTATTGATTTTGATTTTGATTATATCCTAGATGTGTATTGCATACTTTGATTAAGCTTTTATTTTGATTTTTACAAGATGGAAAGAAAGTGGATGCTGGTTTCTAACAGAGAGTTGCTTTTGTGATGTCAAAATTGGGAAGAAAGTGGATGTTGTTTTCTGACAAAGAGTTGCTTTTGTGACGTGGATATTTTTCGCTTTTGTGCCGGGATGCTTTCAGCGATGTGAGCGTTTTTACTGTAACCCAAAAACCATTCTCCCTGCGAATGGCGGGGCATTCCAGAGAGAGAATTGAGCGGGGCATTAAGTTTATTCTCTGTGCCATTCTCCCTGTGAATGGCTCGGAGATCGAATTGAGTTAAGGGGATTTTCAGTTCCTCTCAATACTAGCTAGAAGGACGGAAAGAGTGTAACGTTATCGGCCTAGGCAGATAGATAGCTGGGTCGGGCACATCAGGAATAGTTCTGGAAGTTAATCTTTTGTGGCAGGACATCTTACGGAACAAAATGCTGAAGCCCGAACTTAATTGGGGTCTTGGTAGCTATCTTGGTATGCGACCTGCTGGCGGTACAAACAACGCCCAGAGTGGCCAAAGCCAAAGGGAGTCGTTCTTTCATGAGGCCAAAGCCCTAGCAGGCCAATCGTGCAAGATGATCTGTGAAAGAATGTTCGTTTGTGTTCAGACCAAGCTGGCAGCATCCGTGTATTGTGGTGACTGTTGAAAGAGTATGTAGACCACCAAACATACCATGGCCCTGATAATGTTTTCCTATGGTATGTTGACCTGCCTCTCTTTCTTTCTTGTGAATTAAATGAGTTTGTGTTCAGACCAAGCTGGCAGCATCCGTGTATTGTGGTGACTGTTGAAAGAGTATGTAGACCACCAAACATACCATGGCCCTGATAATGTTTTCCTATGGTATGTTGACCTGCCTCTCTTTCTTTCTTGTGAATTAAATGACCTAATTAATGACATTATTTAGGTTATTATGTTATTGTACGAATTCATTGCATTCCAACAATTAATGTTAATATTTTTGTGGTATTTGGGTTTTTATTCTGTTGCAGCCTGTGCATTGATTGAAACGAATGAAGAAAATCCTCTTCCGGTGGAGGAAGATCTATTTGAACAGAGCCGTGAAAAACCAGTGATGAAGTGAAACAGGTAATACTTAGTCATTTTCTCCCTCAGTAAATGTCAAGAGCACCATCAATGCTAGATAAATTTTGCCATTCATAGGTTTATCTGAGTGGGAAGGCAGTTATCGCCTGGCGCCGCAAAATTCAACGGAACTTAACTGTGAATACCCATGATCACTTTCATCACATATAATATGTAATGGAACACCACCTCCATCTGCATCTTGGTCACGCATTGCATTTTCATGGAGATTACTTGCGACACAAGCGCGCCAACTCTGTGCTAAATTGTCGCAGTTGTTCATTGTATGAGAGAATTGTTGGGGGTTCATAAATTTTGAGCTATAGTTTCTGTAAATTTGTTCCAATGTTTGATAGGTGTGAAGGACGAGTGTGTTTTCTTTTATGAAATGAATTCTACGACTCAACCATTTTAAATTGCTCTGTTAAATTGTCGTTGATGTTAGCTTCCACACTTTGGCTGTTTTATGGTTCTCGTTAGTGGATTAGTTTTCTTACAAGATTGGACAGTGAGGATATATCTAATAGTTGTGTTTTCTTTAATAGTTGTGTTTTCTTTTAATCTCTACAATCTAATAATTTATTTATTAAACTATTAATTATAGGATTAGAGATGTTTATATGGTTCACAAATGGTAATCCATCACCATCTAATTAACTTTTATGCAATTCATATCTTCATATAAACACCGTAAATTTGAACTATTAACAAGTTGTATGCTCCTCATTTTTTTAACCCTTCAACCTTGGATCGAATTATTTAACTGTAAAACATTTTTAAGAGTGCAACAAAGTGAAAGAAAATGTTTGCATTTTGAAGAATTTGAATCTTGATCATCTTAAAGCTTGATAGCTCAACATACTTACATACTTAAACTGTAAAATGAACCTTAAGGTAAGGTATTCCCAGCTGTACACCACGAAATGATTAGCCTTTGGGAACAGAGATAAGGAGAACAAATTACTAGTTGGTGCTATAAGGAATTTTAAGTTAAGCTTTTCACAAATTTAGAACTCAACAAATAAGTTTTCTTTCTTTTATTCCTTTTCATATATAGATTATTTTTATTTACATGGAAATCAATGAATATGTAGGAAACAAAGTAAACATTAATCTCATCTTAAAACATAAACATTGGACTAAAGAATGAAATTTGTTTGTGCTTTGTTTTGGGATTTTCTACGTAATGTAAAACTTTGTGATTTCCATCCACTAGTATAAAATTCAAAAAGGCTAATTACATTGATAATGACTTTTAAAATTAAACCGCAGTAGTATAAAATTCAAACAGTAAAGTAAAGTTACACTAGTATAGATTTCAAATAGGCTAATTAGATTGATGTTGACTTTTAAAGTTAAATCATGATGAAGACATTTAGTTAACCTTTTCTTTTTAGATATGAAATGCAAATACAAAGAAAGATGAGCTGACTATTGACTCTTCATTTACATTGTGACCTATATGGTTGCTACAAGGTCTTCTACTTTCTCTATTTTTCTCCAATGCCCTACTCTCTTTCTTTGCTCAATTATGGAACTTTAAGCAATACCACAAACCTCTACCTTTCCTAGCGATCTAGTCTTAGGAGAGTGTCCCTAGGATGTGTGTTTGTTGTTCACTAATTAGTAAAATMTGTGWGTATAATCRGACCTAAACTAACACACTTAAGCTACCCTTAGGTTCTTGATAACACTCGAGAACAATGGTAAATTCACAAATTAAATAACAAGGGTTGATATTAGATTTATTATCCAAATTAAAACAGTGATTGAGTGAATGAAACAATAAGAATGTGTGCCTTTAAGCGAAAGAAAAATTCAAAGTAAGTGTACAAAATAACAGGCTAGATCCATGTAGCATGATTACATAAGTTAAACAACCACACAAATTTGAAGAGTTTGAAACAAAACATAATTGAATCTGTTTGAAACAAAACATAATCAAAGTATGTGCATGAAATAACAAACTAGATGCCTGTAGCATGATTGCACAAGTAAAACAACCACACAAATTTGAAGAGTTTGAAACAAAACATACTCGAATCTATTTAATGTATTAACAAAGAGGTAAACAACAAAACCATAGTCACCAATACATTAGGGGCTGCTTAGTCAATCTCTAGCATGCTATGGTGGAAGAAGTCTGTCAAGTCCAGGATGGAGGAAAAGGTATTGAAGATCTACGAGTCAAAAAATGTTTAACCACTAAAACAATAAACTCAAACCCTATTTTATAGAACTTAGAGGATGGAGAAATAGAGGGGGGTATTCCCTAAAAGTGAAGAGAGATAGAGATGGATTGAAATATCAATCAAACATCTCCAAATTGTGATCCCCGGGTCCACCAACTTAGCTTATTCCAAAAACATCTTGAACTGTTTGGGTATTGTTCAATGAGAGAATATAGCTGTTCACAAATTCTTGCATGTGACACCTGCTGGAAGCACCCCGATTTGCTGATTTCTTCTCATAATAATCAACATGCATGAAGAGTAAGCTAGGAATAGCTCTGCCAAGGCACAAGTTTGCAAGAAGATTTATGTTTTCGTTATTTCTGAGATAAAAATGGACTGAAATATTTGATTAGGGAACAATATTACTTGCTCTTAGATGCTTTATGAGCATTGCATATGCTAGAGGAAAAGACAACAAGTCCAATGAAGTCACAAAGGCGACCTATTATTGTTGTTTTTACCTAATATAATCGATCATGCATGCTGTTGATGGTCATGGTCTAAATTGCTTCCTCTCATTGAATGGGTCTGCCACATGATAATAGTGGTAAAACCTGCCTAGAAAAGCTGATTTGAGCGCTGCCTCTTGAAGAATATATGATTGGCTACTAGTTATTCCACCCAATAACTTGTTGGAAACAATTAGGACTGTGTTGTTATGTAGGAAATATTGTTGGAAATAGGTTGTTACAACACCCAAGTCATACTATTACTGCTAGTTAATATTATAGTGGATGTTCTTTGTTTTGAATAACCCACTATACAACATAAAACTCCTAAATCTTCGATCAGTTTGTCTTCCTCTGGGGCACAATTCCTGCATGAGACAACTGGAAATGGATATGTGCTAAATCTAGCACACTTTAGTGATCTCGTCCATGGAATAAACTTGTTGTAATAAAGGTATTAATCCTGCTGAGATAAACTACTCTTCACTTCCCTACTCTCCTCTTTAAGTTATAAAGTTGTTTCCTTACCTCAACTTAACAAATAAACATGCATTGCTGAGATTAGGCTCCACGAATCTCTGAAGGAAAGGGCATGTAAACTAAAAACATCCAAGGTTAAGGTGAATTCTTCCAAATAGAGTCTTCCGAAATATTCTTGTGCATGCTTCTTATTTTAACAACTTCCAAATTTGAGTAAAGTGGAAACTTCTTGGGGATCAATTCACCCTCTTGTGGATAATGTTATGATTACCACATTATAAATTAACCCTGAATAAGGAGTGCTCTAATGGTTCTATGAATAGCTTCCATGTGTCCTCATATGAAAAAACGACCATCTGTTGAATTCTAAAATCAAACCATACATTCTTGATCCAAAGTAGAACTTGAAAACACTACCACCACTGCACATCAAAACCTTGAAACTACCCCCTATACCTACTAAAAATAGACATGCCAAAAATAGTAGTCCAACTCTTAAAAGGTAGGAAGGTCAGAATATGAAGATGATTGCTATGGGAACAACTGCTAAATATAGCATGTCTAAAAATAGACAATACCAAAAATAATAGCAATGCCTAACATGTTGAAAAGAATAGTCTCAATGTACACATCTACATGCAAGCAACCCCAATATGTTCTTGGATCCAACATACAAGCCCTAAAACGCTAACCGCAAAAAATAACTTTTTTGTGAAACAATTCACATGTTGGCGGATGAAAGTCATCTTGATTGTGAGCTCTCAAGGGTTACGCATATGCAACTCACTTTGCAAGGCAGGCCTTGGAAATCTGGGTCCTATAAAATAAGAGAATTGCTAAAAGCAACACACATTACATTTGGATTTCGACTTGAAACAAAAATATTTGCAGGAAAAAGAATAAATAGGGACAACATATGGCCTATGACTGCTCATGCATATGAAGAACAACTTATTTAGCTCAAAATTAAAAAGGGACAGACTAAAGACCACCCTAGGCCGAAAATTTAACAAAATAATGACAAAAACAACAAACTGAAATTAAAAATAGAGAAGGGAAAAGGGGAAAAAATTACTCTAACTACGCTACCCTAACTTGATGAAAAATCGCCATGGATTCGATATAATCAAATATCTAGCGCAACCATTTAATCATCTTGTTAGGGACAACTCTTCCCTTTTGTTTGTTGATAAACCAAAATAGGGATATACTCAATGAACCTGTCCCCAATAGTCAGCTGATATTTTGGTCACTCTTTCTTTGGAAAACGAAGGAAACCTTAGACTTTACTCCTTTCAAGAGCAATGTTATGAGTTGGTCTCTTTGGAAACTTGTCTTCTTCTGTGAACTAATTTAATCCATTCATGGATTGGGTGATATCTCTATGTGCTCACAACATACTTGTTAGGATCACCATATTCCACACAACCCAATACCCAAGTTCATTATGCTATCTATGTTTGTTGGTTGTTAACAAAGTGTGGGAGCACATCTTCTATGTATGGAATTTTTCATGGACCTACTTTTCATTATGGCTGCCATCCAAAATATCGTGATCAGATTTAAAATTACATGTTCATTGTTAATGAAGCCTAGTTTACCCCATCATCATATCTTTGTTGGCGCACAAAGCTGAGGTAATCAAGGTATGTTATGTCTTGTTCATTGGCCATACAAATGCCCTACTAAAATCATCAAGAAGAGAGTGCTGAAATGTTGTATCATCTACCTTCTGGCTTGTGCTATTAGTGTCATAAATGTGATCTC
>SNQJ01S0058159.1:0-37909 GCA_010110895.2 Picea sitchensis
TGGCCCCTTTACTCCATATGTGAGTCTAGTCAGCAAGCTATCGTCAGCCTGGATCATCAACCATCGTGTCAGAACATGTCAACAACATATCATAAAATCAATCTCATATCATCAAAACAAAGCAATATCACCATAAATGAATCAACCCAATAGCACACTCCCTGACTCAATCCAGAGTCCAAGGGGGTACCACCGATGCCTCTACATCCTCCAGGTCTGAAACCCTGCACACCCAATGAAACTGAGTCAGTAGCACCTATCTACATCATAGTAAAAACATCCTGTCATCTATCTTATCGCATCATAATGAAGGATAATGTTTTATCATCATAAAAATCCAGATCACTTGCGAGCAAGTGTCCTCAAAGAATAAGTTTTGTAAGTGCGCCAGAGCGGGATGTTACACATAATTGCTCAATTTTTCCACTACCACCATGATGGCATCATTCTGCTTGGCTGATTTCGGTAATCCGGTGATGAAATCCATGGAGATGGTTTCCCATTTCCATTCTGTAATTGGTAGAGGTTGTAACAACCCTGCTGGGTGTTGGTGTTCTACCTTAACTTGCTGACATTCTATACACTTAGCTAGCTAGTTATCTATGTCCTTTTTCAATCCAGGCCAATATAATTGTTTCCTAGTGGCTGTGATAATTTTCTAATAACCTAGATGACCAGTATATGGTCTCTTGTGTAGTTCATCCATTATGAACCTCTTCAAGTCGTCAAAACTTGGAATATAAAATCTATTCTTGTAGATTAGTAGGCCTTAATCAAGCATCTAATAGCCTTCATACTTCATCCCTATGGGCTCTTTCTTTAGGTATGTTGTCACTGTATTGAAAAATACATCGGTTTCTTGTGCATACTTGATTCTCTCCCTGGCATCTATTTCCCAGGTGCTTACTACTTCCAGGTGAATCATTTCCATACTTCTGCTAAGGGCATCGACCACCTTGTTTTCATTTCCTTTGATGTGTTTGATTTCAAAATCAAACTCACCGAGGAGAGCCATCCATCTAGCTTGTCTATAATTAAGCTTTGGTTGATCAAATAGGTCCCTCAACCCACAATGGTCTGTCATAAGTACAAATATCCTACCCAAGAGGTAAAGCCTCCACTTTTTTAAAGCATGCATTATGGCAGCCAATTCTAGATCATGGGTCACATAATTGATTTCATTCTCATTCAATTTCCTGAATTCGTAGCAAATTACATGTCCTTCTTGCATAAGGATTCCTCCTAATCCTTCCATAGATACATCAGTACACACAAGGAAGTAATTATTCAGGTTTGCAATATTTAGCACAAGGGCATGGGTTAGAAGGTACTTTAGTTCTTGAAATATTCCTTCACACTCTGATGTCCAAGAGAATTTAACCCCCTTTTTCTGAAGAGCAGTGATTGGGCAACCAATTTTGGAAAACCCTTTTATGAACCTTGTATAGTACCCTGCTAATCCCATAAAGGACCTGATATCAGATACATCCTTTCGGGTAGGTCACTCCATTATATATCTGATCTTATCAGGATCTATTGCTATCCCTTCCTCAGAAATAACATGGCCTAAGTAATGGACTTGCTTTTGGAAAAAGTCACACTTTCTAAACTTAGCATAGAGTTGATGCTCTCTTAGTACTTGAAGAACTAATTTAAGATGTTCTTCATCCTCCTCTTTGTTCTTGGATTAAATTAAAATATCATCAATGGAAAATAAAACAAATCTATCTAGGATTTTGTTAAGTACATTATTCATCAAGCACATAAAAGTGGCAGGGGCATTGGTTAATTCAAATGGCACCACCACAAATTCATAGTGACCATATCTTGTCCTAAGAGTTGTTTTCTGGATGTCTCCATACTTGATTCGGACTTGGTGGTATCCAGACCTCAAGTCAATCATTGATAATATGGAAGCACCTCTTAATTGTTCAAACAAGTTATCAATTCTTGGTAAGGGATACTTGTTCTTTATGGTCATCTTATTGAGTTGTCTATAGTCTATGCATAGTCGGAGTGTGCCATTTTTCTTCTTCACAAACAAGGTTAATGCTCCCCATGGGGACACACTGGGTCAGATGTATCCTTTGTCCATCATCTCCTTTAGTTGTAGCTTGAGTTCAACCAGCTCTGGTGTACTCATCCTATAGGGTGTTCTAGACATTGGCACTGCTCCTGGTGTAAGTTTTATTGAGAGATCAATGTTTCTCCTTTGTGGTAGACCCAATACTTCTTCTGGAAACATATCCTTGTACTCTCTTCATATGGGGTGGTACTATAGGTTTGGTTTGTTATCCTCAACAGATTCCAACACCTGTATTTCATACATAGTGCATCCCTTTATGCAATACCTTTTTACTTGGAGGGATGTTATCTTCCTCACTGAGACAGGGTTTTGAATCCCTTTGAGGGTTACTTTTATGCCTTATTTATTCTCACTCTCCAAGGTTTTATGGTAACAATTTAATTTAGTATTATAAGTGGCTAACCAGTCCATGCCAACCAATAAATCATAAGATCCTAGGGGGAGTATGATAAGGTTTGCTTGGGTAGGTAACCCTCCCATTAAAAATGAGCATGCTGGTATGACCTTTGTTACCTTCCTTTAGGTTGCAGTGGATAGTTGTACTATCCATGCATTACCATGTCTAATTGGTTGCAATTTATGTCTTTCAACAGTCTGAGGGGCCACATAACTAAAATTAGAACCAGGATCAATTAAAATAGAAATTAGATGGTTTGCAATCATACCTTCCATCTTCACCACTGAAGCTTGGTAGACAGATTTCTTATTATCCAAGGTTGCATAAATATATGACATGATCCTAGCCACATTGTTGACAATGGTGGCTTCTTGGATGTTGTATATTCTCCTACTATTCTTTTGTCTGTGTGGAAAATTCCTCCTCAATTTCTCTTATCCACAACCCCAACATTTCAAGGGCACATTATTTGGGTTGTCAATATTTCCTGGGGTTACTCCAGAAGGTTTATTTCCACTCTGAGAGGGGATATTTTGTTGTTTCACACTTCTATTAGGAAGGCTCATCCTAGAACCCTTCCCATAGTTCTTAAATATTGAGGGTTTAAACCCTTTCTTTTTGAATTCTGAACTTCTCTTCTTCTTCCAATCTTCAAGAGGTTCTTTCTGCTCATAACAATGCCTTGCCTTCCTGATAGTGTCTTCTAAGGTATTTGGCTCATAAAATTCAATCATGTTCCTGTAGGACTGAGGTAACCCACTAGTAAAGCGTTTCACTTTCAAATTTTCATCCTTTATATATGGCACATACCTCATCATCTCAAGGAATTTATTAATATACTCCTTTATGTTGAGTTGTGCCAGTTTGAGTTCATAGAACTCCTTAGACTTCCCATCAAGGTATTTCTCTGACATATACTTTTTCTTGAAGTGTTTCTCAAATTTTTTCCATGACAATTCCTTCTCATGGATTCCTTTCACATTTCTATGGTCTTCCCACCAATTGGAAGCCTTTCCATCCAGGTGGAAGATGGCTACTCGAGCCTTCAAGTTTTTCAGAGTAGTCATGGACTTTGAAGTAATTCTTCAAACCTAGTAGCCAAGCCTCTGCCTCTTCCCCTTTCTTAATCTCTCCATCAAAAGAGGCTTGTTTGGATTTCTTGAACTCTTCAGGGTCATGAATTTTGGAATGATTTTGTTTCTTCCCTTTTCCTTGGGAAGGTGAGCTTGTTTTACTACTAGAATATGCCTTGGAGTTGTCAATTTCCTCTCGAGAGGATTCTCCCGATGAGTGTCTTCTGCCTCCATGTTGGGATTTCCTCGAGGTACTCCTCCTGGTGTAGCCACTTGTGGGACCACATTTTTGTATCTCATGTGG
This sequence comes from Picea sitchensis, assembly GCA_010110895.2. Classification (NCBI taxonomy): domain Eukaryota; kingdom Viridiplantae; phylum Streptophyta; class Pinopsida; order Pinales; family Pinaceae; genus Picea; species Picea sitchensis. Next base: position 3,861 of record SNQJ01S0058159.1, read on the forward strand.
AATTTGACTTCTTGTTGTATGTCTTCGGTTCACCTGACTAGTTGCAAGTCCATGCTATAGCTACTTTTGTATGTCAGATAAGCTCTGTAGCAGGACTACGTTAATTTTCGTCTACGTTTCTTGTTATTTTGTCAATCTTTCGTTGTCAGCCTTGTAACTCATTAACTCCACCACGAGGCTTCTTACAGTCTCAGCCAGAACCAGAGGGGTCTCAACTGCCCTCCTCTCATCAGATTCTTCTTCTCTATCGTGGGAGCCATTACCCACTTCCTGACGCGTCACCATTCTTTGTGCTTGTAGTTTTCCCATGATTCATTGACCACTTGAGTGATGACAAAATACTTATTGTTAGGTTCATTAATTTATGAACAATACACCGTTCATATTTCTTGAATATATATACAACATTTGAAGATTTCATTCCTTTCTTCAGTAAGAATTTAACCAGACTCTTTTTAGGAAAGGGTAAGACAGGATTTCTCCCTTATAAGTCCCTTAAATAAGGTTTTTAAGTGACTTTTCTATGAGCCCAAGTAGGCCAAGTGTTGAAACCATGCTCTGATACCAATTTGTAACACACCCTCCCCCTTAAAGGTTCTTTCCTACATTGGTGGTAACCTCAGCGGGGGTTGATTGTATGTTGTCCATTGTTCTAGGAAGCCATAAAAATGGCTAGATCTAGCATGAGTGACAACAGTCATTGGATCAAGTAAGGAGGAGGACATAATTGTTAGATCGCAGAGATAACAAATCTACGGTGGGGAACAATTGAGAGAATAATAGGGTGAATTAACATGGGGGTTACTTCAAATTACGAAATCTGAATAGGTCATTGATCTTCGATGATTGGTAGATCAATAGTGGTCGTCGATTCTATTACCCAAGTGCAACTTGCCATTGCAAAGTTTGGAATGAGGATTAACATCCATGCATGTTGTGGCCCCACAATTACTTACAACCATCCATTGCAAAGGACACAGGGATCCTATATAGGATGGCATGCATCATGTCTAGGTGAGTCCATGTCAATCAAGGTGATGTTAGCATGACATGTCTCCCTATTGATCAGTTTTCCCTGATCCTTCAATCCTATGGTTACGGTACATCCACATAGTCCCTGGATCCATGGCCCTCATCACTTCGTCACTTTGGCCTTGTTTTGAACTCACTTCCACTCCATTCTCCCGATGTGGTTAGCGACGGGCTGACCATGTCATAGATCGAACGACTAGGATGGGTCCCGAAGGATCTTGAGATCTACGGCTCTGGTTACTTCACGACTCTGGCCTTCGGGGGTTTTGGACTCCAACGAACCTACTTTCCTTCGAAGTGACCATCTTCCAAAGTGTTAAACCTCTGAAGTAACCTATCGCCCATCACACGTCCCCAACCGATGGACAATTGAGATAATCTCCGTTACTCTGGGCTTTGGGGGATTTCGAAGGACCAAGATCCAAACCCTCCAGAGTGACTCTCCTCTGGAGTACTTGATCTGAGACCACACATCTCATGAAACCAACGGTTAGGAAAGACTTTAGCTAATTCACCCACTCCCCTCTTATAACGCCCAGAGTTGGTCAACGTCGGGATGAACTTGACATAGATCTAACTGTTAGGGTCCATCCAAGTAGACCCATAGATCTACGGTCCTCCACTACTTTGTTACTTCGATGTTCATAGGTTTTGCTGCTAGAGCACCGCCAATCTCCCAAAGAGGTCTTCGTTGGAGTAGTCAAGGTGTAGATCCAATGACTGATAGGGCTCTCGATCATTCTCAATCAATGGCTAGTGTTACTCTATGACAAAGAGTTAGATCTCAGTTATATATGAGGGTATCTGACGAAGGTAAGCATTTGGGCTTGACAAGGTTAGATGGGCACAACACTACCTATCACAACCCTCATATAGACTTACATCCCTCGATTCTTCGAATACCAAGCTGAGGTGGGTAGACAATTGATTAATACCTAAGACCACAATAATACACATGCATTCACATAGCTCAGTTATTCAATGCAAAAACCATTTACATACATTCATCCATTCATATAATCTCAAGACATAGGTATGAAAACACTTATCAGAACCAAAAGGCGTGAAGCAACTGCTAAAAGGGTTTCTTGTTTCCTCCCAACCATAGGCTCAATGACTCCAAAAGGATTTACCATTGGCCACCCTTGAGCTAGACCATGAGTCTCTGAGAGAGAATTCTTCCTTCCATCTCAACAACAGTTAGGGATGGAGGTTACTCTCCTCCTCCCATAGTATCTCGACCATGGTTTTCTCAATACAAGGCAAGGGGGTATGGATGAGTACTTCCTTAGTTACCCATCAACCCTATTTATCATCTTGTATCATAACCCTATAGCCACTTCCTACAACCAGAACACGCTCGCTCCTTCGTTATTTCTTGAACCAGAGAGATTTGCCCGCTCTCCTCTGTTTTTCACACACCTCCTCTTCCCCCCCATAGTTTTACTTTCTTTCGTTCCCCTCCAAGGTTGTGTGTGGCCTGAATCCCCAGTCTGTGGTCGGGTCATGAAGCCTTAAATATGGTTTATCTTACTTATCCCTCATTAACTCTTGAGGAGCCTCCCCACCTACCATCCTAATTGAAATTCATACCTAGGTCAGAGGATTGTTCTAGTTCATAGCCATTAAAACCAACAAGGTATTGGTTTGGTTGGGTTATCTCAACCATTCATGGCTCCCCTCATCATCTCTCCCATAGCATCCATGGTCTATCTTGGAAACCCCTCCCTTTCAGAAGTTGCAACACTTGTATGTTTTCCATTAATAATAGAAATTACATTCCTTGACTTTTTATACAAAGGTTCATTTGATCAAACATTCATACACTTTAGGTCTTCCATAGTCCCTTGGCCAAATATAGTTATATTTACAAACTTGGGGAAACAAGGTATTACAATCCCCTCCCCTTTAAAGGAACATTGTCCTCGATGTTTTAACTGTCAATATGATTGGTATATACAAGAGTAAGAAGAAATGGATGTGTCTGTCATATGGCATCCTCAATTTCCCACATAGCCTCATCTAGGACAAAATGTTTCCATTGCACATTGACCTTTTCAATGGCTCTATTCCTGAGTGAGGTTTCTTTCCTATCTAGTATGTATTGAGGTTCTGGTAGGAACTCTCCATCAGGCTCCACCTGAATCACAAACCAATCAATTATGTGATTGGAATCATGTACATATTTCTTCAATAAAGAAACATGGAAAAAATTATGTGCCTTCACTGTGGGAGGGAGTGCTAGCTTATAGGCTACAGGCCCCACTCTATCCAAGACTTTAAAGGGTCCACAAAATCAGGGTGCCATCTTTGCACAAGCTCCCATTTTTAAGGAATGTTTCCTGGGCCTAACTCTGAGATATACATGGTCTCCTATGTGGAATTCTTTGGGAATCCTTTTTCTTTCGACGTGACTATTCTGTCTATCCTGGGTTGCTTGCATATTTTGTCTTATCTAAATCACTTGCTTCTCCATTTCTTTCATTATGTCGGGCCCTATTATGAGTCTATCGACTCGATTACTCTAGTTGATTGGGATTCTGCACTATCTACAATAGAAATCTTCAAAAGGGTTAGTCTTTAATGACTCTTAGTAACCATTGTTGTAGTCAAACTCTACTAATGGCAGGTAGTCTTCCCACTTCTTAGGCTGATGCATTACATGCATCCTTAAAATGTATTCTAGTATTTTTTTTACCCTTTCTTTCTATCCATCAGTTTGAGGGTGATAGGTGGCGCTAAACAACAATTTAGTCTCAATACCAGCCATTAAGGATTTCCAAAAGCATGAAGTAAATTCCGTGTCTCTGCCAGATACAATCTCCTTGGGAATATCGTGTAGCCTGAATATCTCCTTCATGAAGATGTTGGAAATATTTTTTTCCTTGGAATTTGACTTGACAGGAATGAAATGATCAGTCTTGCTAAATTTTTCCACTACCACCATGATGGCATCATTCTGCTTGGCCAATTTCAGTAATTCGGTGATGAAATCGACGGAGATGGTTTCCCATTTCCATTCTGGAATTGGTATAGGCTGTAACATCCCTTCTTGGTGTCAATGTTCTAACTTAACTTACTGACATTCTAAACACTTAGCTAGATAGTTATCTATGTCCTTTTTCAATCTAGGCCAATAGAACTTTTTCCTAGTGGTTGTGATAATTTTATGATAACCTAGATGACCAGTATATGGTCTCTTGTGTAGTTCATCCATTATGAACCTCTTCAAGTCGTCACAACTTGGAAAATACAATCTATTATTGTAGGTTAGTAGGCCTTCATCAAGCATATGATAGCCTTCATACTTCAGCTCAGTGGGCTCTTGCTTTAGGTATTTTGCAACTATATTGAAAAATGCATCGGTTTCTTGTGAATTCTTAATTATCTCCCAGACATCTATTTTACAGGTGCTTACTGTTGCCAGGTGAATAATTTTTATACTTCTTCTAAGGGCATCAAACACCTTGTTTTCCTTTCCTTTGATGTGTCTGATTTCGAAATCAAACTCACTAAGGAGACCCATCAATCTATCTTGTCTAGAATTAAGATTTGGTTGATCAAATAGGTGCCTCAACCCACAATGGTCTATCATAAGTACAAATATCCTACCCAAGAGGTAATTCCCTCACATTTTTAAAGCATGCACTATGGCAGCCAATTCTAGATCATGGGTCACATAATTGATTTCATGCTCATTCAACTTCCTAGATTCGTAGCAAATTACACATCCTTCTTGCATAAAGACTCCTCCTTTTCCTTCCTTACAGGCATCAGTACACACAAGGAAGTCATTATTTGGGTCTGCAATATTTATCACAATTGCATGGTTTATAAGGTACTTGATTTCTTGAAATCTTCCTTCACACTATGATGTCCAAGAGAATTTAACCCCCTTTTTCTGAAGAGCAGTGATTGGGAAACCAATTTTGGAAAGCCCTCTTATGAACCTTCTATAGTACCCTACTAAGCCCATAAAGGACATAATATCATATACATACTTTGGGTAGGCTAATCCATGATATATTTGATCTTATCAAGATCTATTGCTATCCGTTCTTGAGAAATAACATGGCCTAAGTAATGGACTTGCTTTTGGAAAAAGTCACACTTGGTAAACTTAGCATAGAGATGATGCTCTCTCAGTAATTGAAGCACTAATTTAAGATGTTCTTCATGCTCCTCTCTGTTCTTGGAGTAAATTAAGATATCATCAATAAAAACTAAAACAAATATGTATAGGAAATTGTTGAGTACAATATTCATAAAAAACATAAAAGTGGCAGGGGCATTGGTTAATCCAAGTGGCACCACCACAAATTCATAGTGACCATATATTGTCCTAAAAGTTGTTTTGTGGATGTATTCATCCTTGATTTGGACTTGGTGGTATCCAAACCTCAAGTCAATATTTGAGAATATGGAAGCACCTCTTAATTGGTCAAACAAGTCATCAATTCTTGGTAAGGGATACTTGTTCTTTATGGTCATCTTATTGAGTTGTCTATAGTCTATGCACAGTCAAAGTGTGCCATCTTTCTTCATCACAAACAAGGTTGGTGCTCCCCATGGGGACACACTGGGTAGGATGTAGCCTTTGTCCATCATCTCCTTTTTTTATAGCTTGAGTTCAACCATCTCTAGTGTACTCGTCCTATAGGGTGTTCTAGACATTGGCATTGCTGCTAGTGTAATTTCTATTGAGAAATCAATGTCTCTCCTTGGTGGTAGACCTGGTACCTCCTTTGGAAACACATCCTTGTACTGTCTTAATATGAGGTGGTCCTCTAGGTTTGGTTTGTTATCCTCATCATATTCCAACACATGTATTGCATACAGAGGGCATCCCTTTATGCAATACCTTTTTACTTGTAAGGTTGATATCTGCCTCACTGAGACAAGTTTTTGAATCCCTTGGAGGGTTACCTTTCTCCCTTCTTCATTCTCACACTCCTAGGTTTTATAGTAACAATATAACTTGGTATTATAGGTGTCTAACCAGTACATGCCAACCAGTAGGTCATAAGATCCTATGGGGAGTATGTTAAGGTTCGGTTGGGTGGGAAACCCTCCCATTACAAATGAGCATGCTGGTATGACCTCTATTACCTTCCTTTTGAATCCAATGGCTAGTTGTACCAACCATGACTTACCATGTCTAACTAGTTTCATTTTACATATTTCAACAGTCTGAGGGGCCACATAACTTAAATTAGAATGAGGATAAATTAAAATATAAATTAGATGCTTGGCAATGGTACCTTCCATATTCACCACTGAAGCTTGGTGGCCGACTTGCTTACTATCCAAGGCTGCATAAATATGTGGCATGCTCCTAGCCATATCATTGAAAATGGTGGCTTCTTAGATGTTGTATATTCTCCTACTGTTCTTTTGTCTGTGTGGACAATCCCTCAACAAATGATCTTCTCCACAACCCCAACATTTCAAGGGCTCCCTCTTTGTGTTGTCAGTCTTTCCCAAGGTTACTCCAGAAGGTTTATTTCCACTCTGAGAGGGGAAATTTTGTTGTTGCACACTTCTAGTAGGAAGTCTCATCCTAGAACCCTTCCCATAGTTCTTAAATATTGAGGGTTTAAAACCTTTCTTTTTAAATTTTGAACTTCTCTTATTCTTCCAGTCTTCAAGAGGTTCTTTTTGCTCATAATAATTCCTTTCTTTCTTGATAATGTCTTCTAAGGCCTTTATCTCATCAAATCCAATCTTGTTCCTGTACAACTGAGGTAACCCATTAGTAAAGAATTTCACTTTCACCTTTTCATCCTTTATATATGGCACATACCTCATCAACTCAAGGATTTTTTAATATACTCCTCTATGGTGAGTTGTCCAAGTTTGAGTTCATAGAACTCCTTAGACTTCGCATCAAGGTATTTCTCTAACATATACTTCTTCTTGAAGTGTTTCTCAAACTGTTTCCATGACAAGTCATTCTCATGTATTCCTTTCACATTCCTAAGGTCTTCCTACCAAATGGAAGCCGTTCCATCCAGGTGGAATATGACTACTCAATCCTTCAATTTTTCAGAGTAGTCATGGACTCTTAAGTACTTCTTCAAACCTAGTAGCCAAGCCTCTGCCTCTTCCCCTTTCTTAATCTCTCCATCGAAAGAGGATGGTTTGGATTTTTTGAACTCTTTAGGGTCATTAGTTTTGGAATGATTTCATTTCTTCCCTTTTCCTTGTGAAGGTGAGCTCATTTTACTACTAAAAGATCCCTTGGAGTTCTCAATTTCCTCTCTAGAGGATTCTCCCGATGAGTTTCTTCTGCCTCCATGTTGGGATTTCCTCAAGGTACTCCTCCTAGTGTGGCCACTTGTGGGACCACGTTTTTGTATCTCATGTGGAACTTGAATTCTCATTGTATGTCTTTGGTTCACCTTTCTAGTTGCAGGTCCATGCTGCAACTGCCTTTGTATGTCGGATAAGCTCTGCAACAGGACTGTGTTAATTTCTGTCTACTTTTCTTGTTCTTTTATCAATATTTCATTGTCGACCTTGTAACTCTGTAACTCCTCCATGAGGCTTATTACACTCTCATCCAGATCCGGAGGGGTCTCTACTACCCTCCTCTCATCAGATTATTCTTCTCTATTGTGGGAGCCATCCCCCACTTCCTGGCACATCACCATTCTTTGTGCTTGTAGTTTTCCTGTGATTCGCTGACCGCTTGAGTGACGAAAAAACACTTATTATTAGCCAATGGTTCATTAATTTATGAACAATATACAGTTCATATTTCTTGAATAGATATACAACAATAGAAGATTTCATTCCTTTCTTTAGTAAGAATTTAACCAAAATATTTTTAGGAAAGGGTAAGACATGATTTGTCCCTTAGAATTCACTTAAATAAGGTTTTTAAGTGACTCACCCGTGAGCCTAAGCAGGCCAAGTGTTGAAACCATGCTTTGATACCAATTTGTAACACACCCGCCCCCTTAAAGGTTATTTCCTACGTCTGTGGTAACCTCAGTGGGGGTTGACTGTACGCTGTCCGTTGTTCTAGGTAGTTGTAACAGTGGTTAGATCTATCATGAGCGACAATAGTCATCGGATCAAGTAAGGAGGAGGAAATAATCGTTAGATCACAAAGATAACATATCTACGTTGGGGAATAATTGTGGGAATCATAGGGCGAATTAACATGAGGGTTACTTCAAATCCCAGAATCTGGCTAGGTTATCGATCTTCGACATTTGGTAGATCAATGGTGGTCATCGATTCTATTACCCGAGTGCAACTTTCCATTGCAGAGTTTGGAATGAGGATTAACATCCACGCATGTTGTTGCCCCACAATTTGTTACAACCATCCATTGCAAAGGACACAGAGATCCTATATAGGATGGCATGCGTCACCTTTAGGTGATTCCATGTCAACCAGGGTGAAGTTAGCATGACGTGTCACCCAATTGATCATTTTTCCCCGTTTCCTCAATCCTACGGTTACGGTACATCTACATAGTCCCTAGATCCATGAACCTCGTCCCTTTGTAACTTTGGCCTTTGGGGTTTTGGACTTACTGCCACTCCATTCTTCCAATGTGGTCAACGCCGAGATGACCCTGTCATAGATCAGATGGCTAGGATGGATCCCAAAGGATCTTGAGATCTATGGCTCTGGTTACTTCATGACTACGACCTTCGGGGGTTGGATTTTGGACTCCAGTGACCCCACTTTCCTCCGAAGTGACCATCCTCCACAGTGCTAAACCTCTGAAGTAACTGATCACCCGTCACACATCCACAATCGATGGATAGTTGAGATTCTCTCCATTACTCTGGGCTTTGGCGGTTTTCAAACCAAGCTCCAAACCCTTCAGAGTACCATATCTAACACCACGCATCTCATGGAACCAACGATTAGGAAATACTTCAGCTAATTCACCCACTCCCTGCCTATAAATCCCAGAGTTGGTCAGCTCTAGGCTGACCTCGACGCAGATCTAACAGTCATGGTCCATCCATGTAGATCCACAGATCTATGGTCCTCCACTGCTTCTTCGACGTTCGAAGGTTTTGCTACTAGAGCACCTCCAATCTCCTGAAGAGGTCTTTGGTGGAGTAGTCTCGGTTTAGATCCAACAGTTGATAGGGATGCCGATCATTCTCAATCGACGACTAGCGTTACTCTGCGACAGATATTTAGATCTCGGTTATACAACAAGGGTATTTGATGAAGGTAATCCCTTGGGCTTGACAAGTTCATATGGGCACAAAACTACCTATAATGACCCTCCTACAGACTTACATCCCTCAATCCTTCGAAGACTAAGTTGAGGTAGGTAGATAGTCGATCAAGACCTAAGACCATAATAATACACATGCATTTACATAGCTCAATTATTCAATGTAGAAACTATTGACATACATTTATACACCACAACACTACCTATAACGACCCTCCTACAGATTTACATCCCTCGATCCTTCGAAGACTAAGTTGAGGTAGGTAGACAGTCAATCAAGACCTAAGACCATAATAATACACATGCATTCACATAGCTCAATTATTCAATGTAGAAACTATTGACATACATTTATACACATATGCATTCATCCATTCATATAATCTCAAGACACAGGTATGAAAACACTTATCAGAACCAGAAGACATGAAGCAACTGCTGAAAGGGGTGCATGTTTACACCCAACCATAGGCTCAGTCACTCCTAACAGATTTACCACTGGCCACCCGTGAGCTATACCATGAGGATCTGAGAGAGAATTCTTCCTTCCAGCTTAGCAATAGTTAGGGACAGAGTTTACTCTCCTCCTCCCACAGGATCTCGACCATTGTTTTCTCAATACCAAACAAGGGGGTCTACCTGATTACTTCCTCAATTACCCATCAGCCTCATTTATCAGCTTGTATCATAACCCTATAGTCACTTCTTGCAACCAGAACACACTCACTCCTTAGTTCTTTCTTGAACCAAAGAGCTTTCCCCTCTCTCCTCTGTTTTTCACACACCTTCTCTGCGCCCCACACTTTTCCTTTCTTTCCTTCCTCTACAAGGTTTTATGTGGCCCAAATCCCCAGTCTGTGGTCAGGTCAGGAAGCCTTAAAGATGGGTGCTGTTCCCTATCCCTCATTAACTCTTAAGGAGCCTCCCCACCTACCATCCTGACTGAAATTCATACCTGGGTCAGAGGACTATTCTGGTTCAGAGCCATTAAAATCAGCAAGGTACTGGTTTGGTGGGGTCATCTCAACCATTCTGGGCTCCCCTCACCATATCTCCAATAACATCCATGGTCTATCTTGGAAACCCCCCCCTTTCAGTAGTTGCAACACTTGCCCATTTTCCATTAATAATAGAAATTACATTCCTTGACTTTTTATACAAAGGTTCATTTGATCAAACATTCATACACTTTAGGTCTGCCATACTCCCTTGGCCAAACATAGTTATATTTACAAACTGGGGGAAACAAGGGTGTTACAATCCCCTCCCCCTTAAAGGAAAATCTTACTCGATTTTCTAACCATCAATATGCTTGGTATATAAAAAAGTAAATAGAAATGGATATGCATGTCTCATGGCATCCTCCATTTTCCACGTAGCCTCATCTAGGGAAAAATGTTTCTATTGCACCTTGACCTGTTTAATGGATATGTTCCTGAGTGAGGTTTCTTTCATGTCTAGTATACATTGAGGTTCTGGTAGGAACTCTCCCTTCGACTCCACCTGAAACACAGACCAGTCAATTATGTGATTAGAATCATGTACATATTTCTTCAATAAAGAAACATGAAAATCATTATGTTCCTTCACTATGGGAGGGAGTGCTAGCCTATAGGCTACAGGCCCCACTCTATCCAAGACTTAAAAGGGTCCAAAAAATTGGGGTGCCATCTTGGCACAAGCTCCCATTTTTAAGGAAATTTTCTTGGGCCTAACTCTGAGATATACATGGTTTTCTGTCTTGAATTCTCTGGGAATCCTTTTTCTGTCAACATGATTATTCTGTCTATCCTAGGTTGTTTTCATATTTTGTCTTATATGAATCACTTGCTGCTCCATTTCTTTCAGTATGTCGGGCCCTATTGTGAGTCTATCCACTAGATTACTCCAGCTGATTGGGATTTTGCAATGTCTACCATAGAGAGCTTCAAAAGGGCCCATCTTTAATGACTCTTAGTATCCATTATTGTAGGCAAACTCTACCAATGGCAGGTAGTCTTCCCACTTCTTAGGATGATGCATTACATGCATCCTTACCATGTATTCTAGTATTTGGTTTACCCTTTATGTATGTCCATAAATTTGAGGGTGATAGGTGGTGCTAAACAACAATTTAGTCTCAAGACCTGCCATTAAGGATTTCCAAAAGCTTGAGGTAATTTTTTTGTCTCTACGAGATATAATCTCCTTCGGCATACCCTGTAGCCTGAATATCTCCTTCATGAATATTTTGGCAATTTATATTTCTTTGCAAGTTGACCTGATAGGAATGAAGTGAGCAAACTTGTTCAATTTTTCCACAACCACCATGATGGCATCATTCTGCTTGGCCGAATTTGGTAATACGGTGATGAATTCCATGGAGATGGTATCCCATTTCCATTATGGAATTGGTAGAGGTAGTAATATCCCTACTGGGTATCAGTGTTCTGCCTTAACTTGCTGACATTCTAGACACTTACCTATATAGTTAGCTATGTCCTTTTTCAATCTAGGCCAATAGAATTGTTTCCTAGTGGCTGTGATTATTTTCTAATAACCTGGATGACCAATATATGGTCTCTTGTGTAGTTCATCCATTATGAACCTCTTTAAGATGTTAGAACTTGGAATACACAATATATTCTTTTACATCAGTAGGCCTTCATCAAGCATCTGATATCCTTGATACTTCAACCATGTGGGATCTTTGTTTAGGTATGTTGTCAATGTATTGAAAAATACATTGGTTTCTTATGCATTCTTGATTCTCTCCCCAACATCTATTTCACAGGTGCTTACTTCTGCCATATGAATTATTTTCATACTTATGCTAAGGGCATTGACCACCTTGTTTTCCTTTCCTTTGATGTTTCTAATTTTGAAATCAAACTCACTAAAGAGACATATCCATCTAGCTTGTCTAGCATTAAGAATTGGTTGATCAAATAGGTTCCTCAACCCACAATGGTCTATAATAAGTACAAATCTCGTACCCAAGAGGTAATGCCTCCACATTTTTAAAGCATGCACTATGGCCGCCAATTCTAGATCATGGGTCACATAATTGATTTCATGCTCATTGAATTTCCTAGATTCATAGCAAATTACATGTCCTTCTTGCATAAGGAGTCCTCCTAGTCCTTCCTTACATGCATCCATCTACACAAGAAAGTCATTAGTCGGGTCTGCAATATTTTGCACAGGTACATGGGTTAGAAGGTACTTCAATTCTTGAAATCTTCCTTCACACTCTGATGTCCAAGAGAATTTAACCCCCTTTTTCTGAAGAGCAGTGATTGGGCAACCAATTTTGGAAAACCCTTTTATGAACCTTATATAGTACCCTGCTAAGCCCATAAAGGACCTAATATTAGATACACTCTTTGGGGTAGGTCACTCCATGATAGATCTGATCTTATCAAGATCTACTGCTATCCCTTCTTCAGAAATAACATGGCCTAAGTAATGGACTTGCTTTTGGACAAAGTCACACTTACTAAACTTAGCATAGAGCTTATGCTCTCTTAGTACCTTGAGCACTAATTTAAGATGTTCTTCATGCTCCTCTCTATTCTTGGAGTAAATTAATATATCATCAATGAGAACTAAAACAATGTTTTCTATGAATTTGTTGAGTACATTATTCATCAAGCACATAAAAGTGGCAGGGTCATTGGTTAATCCAAATGGCGCCACCACAAATTCATAGTGACCATATATTGTCCTAAAAGTTATTTTGTGGATGTCTCCATCCTTGATTAGGACTTGGTGGTATCCATACCTCAAGTCAATCTTTGAGAATATGGAAGCACCTCTTAATTGGTCAAACAAGTCATCAATTCTTGGTAAGGGATACTTGTTCTTTATGGTCATCTTATTGAGTTGTCTATAGTCTATGCACAGTCAGAGTGTGTCATATTTCTTCTTCAAAAACAAGGTTGGTTATCCCATGGGCACACACTTGGTCGGATGTAGCCTTTGTCCATCATCTCCTTTATCTATAGCTTGAGTTCAACCAGCTCTGGTGTACTCATCCTATAGGGAGTTCTAGACATTGGCACTGCTCCTCATGTAAGTTCTATTGAGAAATCAATGTCTCTCCTTGGTGTTAGACCTGGTACCTGCTCTGGAAAGACATCCTTGTACTCTCTTAATATGGGGTGGTCCTATAGGTTTGGCTTGTTATCCTCAATATATTCCAAAACCTGTATTGCATACAAAGGGCATCCCTTTCTGCAATACCTTTTTACTTGGAGGGTTGATATCTTAATCATTGAGACAAGTTTTTGAATCCCTTGGAGGGTTACTTTTCTCCCTTCTTCATTCTCACAATCCAAGGTTTTATGGTAACAATCTAACTTGGTCTTATAGGTGGCTAGCCAGTCCATGCCAACCAGTAGGTCATAATATCCTAGGCAGAGTATGTTAAGGTTCTCTTGGGTGGAAAACCCTCCCATTACAAATGAGCATGTTGGTATGACCTCTGTTACCTTCCTTTTCATTACAATGGCTAGTTGTACCAGCCATGACTTACCATGTGTACTTACTTGTAGTTTACATCTTTCAACATTCCGAGGGTTAAATTAGAACTAGCGTCAATTAAAACAGAAATTAGATCCTTGGAAATCATACCTTCCATCTTCACCACTCAAGCTTGGTGGTTGGCTTGGTTATTATCCAAGGCTACATAAAGCTATGGCATTCTCCTAGCCATATCCTTGAAAATGGTGGCTTCTTGGATGTTTTATATTCTCCTACTGTTTTGTTGTCTGTGTGGACAATCCCTCAACAGATGCTCTTCTCCACAACCCCAACATTTGAAGGGCTCTCTCTTTGTGTTGTTAGTATTTCCCGGGGTTACTCCGGAAGGTATATTTCCACTCTCAGAGGGGAAATTTTATTGTTTCACACTTCTAGTAGGAAGGCTCATCCTAGACCCCTTCCCATACTTCTTAAATCTTGAGTGTTTAAACCCTTTCTTTTTGAATTCTGAACTTACATTCTTCTTCCAGTCTTCAAGAGGTTCTTTATGTTGATAACAATGCCTTGCCTTCCTGATAGTGTCTTATAAGATGTTTGGCTCATCAAATTCAATCATGTTCTTGTAGGATCGAGGTAACCCACTAGTAAAGTGTTTCACTTTCACCTTTTCATCCTTTATATATGGAACACACCTCATCATCTCAAGGAATTTATTAATATACTCCTCTATTGTGAGTTGTCCTAGTTTGAGTTCATAGAACTCCTTAGACTTCTCATCAAGGTATTTCTCTGACAAATACTTCTTCTTGAAGTGTTTCTCAAATTTTTTCCATGACAAGTCCTTCTCATGGATTCCTTTCACATTCCTAAGGTCTTCCCACCAAATGGAAGCCTTTCCATCCAGGTGGAAGATGGCTACTCGAGCCTTCAAGTTTTTAGACTAGCCATGGAATTTGAACTACTTATTCAAACCTAATATCCAAGCCTCTTCCTCTTCCCCTTTCTTAGTATCTCCATTGAAAGAGGGTGGTTTGGATTTCTTGAACTCTTTAGGGTCATGACTTTTGGAATGCTTTTGTTTCTTCCCCTCTCCTTGGGAAGGAGAGATTGTTTTACTACTAGAGGATCCCTTGGAGTTGTCAATTTCCTCTCCAAAGGATTCTCACGATGAGTGTCTTCTGCCTCCATGTTGGGATTTCCTTGAGGTACTCCTCCTAGTCTGGCCACTTGTGGGACCACGTTTTTGTATCTTATGGGGACTTTGACTTCTTATTGTATGTATTCGGTTCTCCTGACTATTTGCAGGTCCATGTTGCAGCTACCTCTATATGTCAGATAAGCTCTGCAGTAGGGTTGGATTAATTTACATATGCTTTTCTTGTTCTTTCATCAATCTTTCGTTGTCGGCCTTGTAAATATGTAACTCCGCCACGAGGCTTCTTATAGTCTCAACCAGATCCGAAGGGGTCTCTACTACCCTTTTCTCATTAGATTCTTCTTCTCTGTTGTGGGATCCATCCCCCACTTCCTGGCGCGTCACCATTCTTTGTGCTTGTAGTTTTCTTGTGATTCACTAACTACTTGAGGGATGACAAAACATTTATTGTTAGCCAATTGTTCATTAATTTATGAACAATAAACAGTTCATATTTCTTGAATATAAATACAACAGTAGAATATTGCATTCCTTTCTTCAGTAAGAATTTAACCAAACTCTTTTTAGGAAAGGGTAAGACAGGATTTGTCCCTTAGAAGTCCATTAAATAAGGTTTTTAAGTGACTTGTCTGTGAGCCCATGCAGGCCAAATGTTGAAACCATACTCTTATACCAATTTGTAACACACCCTCCCTCTTAAATGTTATTTCCTACATTGGTGGTAACCTCAAAGGGGGTTGAATGTACATTGTCCATTGTTCTAGGCAACCATAATAGTGGTTAGATCTAGCACGAGTGACAACAGTCTTCGGATCAAGTAAAGAGGACATCATTGTTCGATCACATAGATAATAGATCTACAGTGGGGAACAATTGCAGGAATCATAGGGTGAATTAACGTAGGGGTTACTTCAAATCCCAGAATCTGGCTAGGCCGTTGATCTTCATCGATTGGTAGATCAACAGTGGTCATCGATTCTATTACTCGAGAGTAACTTTCCATTGCGTAGTTTGGAATGAGGATTATCATCCACGCATGTTGTTTCCCCATAATTCGTTACAACCATCCATTGCAAAGGACACGGGGATCCTATATAGCATGGCACGCGTCATGTCTAGGTGACTCCATGTCAACCAGGGTGACGTTAGCATGATGTGTCACTCAATTGATTGTTTTTCCCTTGTCCCTCAACCCTCCAGTTATGGTACATACATGTAGTCCCTGGATCCATGACCCTCGTCGCTTCGTAACTTCAGCCTTTAGTGGTTTTGGAATCACTGCCACTCCATTCTCCCGATGTGGTCAACATCAGGCTGACCCTATCATAGATTGGATGACTAGGATGGATCCCAAAGGATCTTGATATCCATGGATATGGTTACTTCGTGACTCTGGACTTCGAGGGTTTGGATTCCAAAGACCCCACTTTCCTCCGAAGAGACCATCCTTCGAAATGCTAACCCTTTGAAGTAATCGATCTCCCGTCACACATCCCCAACCGATGGATGGTTGAGATTCTCTCTGTTACTTCGAGCTTCGATGGTTTTTGAAGAACGAAGCTCCAAACCCCCAGAGTGGCTCTCCTTCGAAGTACCGGATCTAACGCCATGTGTCTCATGGAACCAATGGTTAGGAAATACTTCGGCTAATTAACCCACTCCCCGCCTATAACTCTCGGAGTTAGTCAGCATCGGGATGACCTTGAAGAATATCTAATGGTCAAGGTCCATCCATGTAGACCCATAGATATACGATCCTCCACTACTTCGTTACTTCGACATTCATAGGTTTTGTTGCTAGAGCACCTTCAATGTCCCAAAGAGGTCTTCATCAAAGTAGTCTCGGTGTAGATCCAACGAATGATAGGTCTCTCAATCGTTCTCGATTGATGGTTAGCATTACTCTGCGACAGAGAGTTAGATCTTAGTTATAAAATGAGGGTATCAAACGAAGGTAATTTCTTGGGCTTGACAAGGTCAGATGGGCACAACACTACCTATCAAAGCCCTCCTACAGACTTACGTCCCTCAATCCTTTGAAGACTAATTTGAGGTTGGTATATAGTCAATCAAGACCTAAGACCAAAATAATATACATGAATTCACATAGCTCAGTTATTCAATGCAGAAACCATTTACATACATTTATACACACATGCATTCATCCATTCATATAATCTCAAGACACAGGTATGAAAACACTTATCAGAACCAGAAGACATGAAGAAACTGCTGAAAGGGGTGCTTAATTCCACCCAAACATAGGCTCAGTCACTCCTAACGGATTTACCACTGGCCACCCTCAAGATAGACCACGAGGCTCTGAGAGAGAATTCTTCCTTCCATCTTAGCAACAATTATGGATGGAGGTTACTCTCCTCCTCCCACAGGATCTCAACCATGGTTTTCTCAATACCAAGCAAGGGGGTAATCCTGAGTACTTCCCCAATTAACCATCAACCCCATTTATCAGCTTCTATCATAACCCGATAGCCACTTCCTGCAACCAGAACACGCTCGTTCCTTAGTTCTTTCTTGAACTAGAAAGCTTTCCCTATTCTCCTCTATTTTTCACACACCTCCTCTGCCCCCCACGCTTTTCCTTTCTTTCCTTGCTATGCAAGGTTGTGTGTGGCCTGAATCCCTAGTTCGTGGTCAGTTCAGGAAGCCTTAAATATGTGTGCTCTTCCCTATCCCTCATTAACTCTTGAGGAGCCTCCCCACCTACCAACCTGACTGAAATTCATACCTAGGTCAGAGGATGGTTTTTGTTCAAAGCCATTAAAATCAACAAGGTACTGGTTATGTGGGGTTATCTCAACCATTCCTTGCTCCCTTCACCATATCTCCCATAGTATCTGTGGTCTATCTTGACAACACCCCCCTTTCAACAATTGCAACACTTGTCCATTTTCCATTAATAATATAAATTACATTCTTTGACTTTTTATACAAAGGTTCATTTGATCAAACATTCATACACCTTAGGTCTGCCAAAGTCCCTTGGGAAAATATAGTTATATTTACAAATTGGGGGAAACAAGGGTGCTACAATCCCCTCCCCCTTAAAGGAACATCATCCTCGATGTTCTAACTGTCAATATGGTTGGTATATACAAAAGTAAACAGAAATGGATATGCATGTCTCATGGCATCCTCCATTTCCCACATAGCCTCATCTGGGACAAAATTTTTCCATTGCACCTTGACCTTTGCAATGGATCTATTCCTTAGTGAGGTTTCTTTCCTATCTAGTATGCATTGAGGTTTTGGCAGGAACTCTCCCTCCGGATCCACTTTAATCACAAACCAATCAATTATGTGATTAGAATCATATACATATTTCTTCAATAAAGAAACATGGAAAACATTATGTGGCTTCACTATGGGAGGGAATGATATCCTATAGGCTACATGCCCCATTCTATCCAAGACTTCAAAGGGTCCACAAAATCGGGGTGCCAGCTTGGCACAAGCTCCCATTTTTATGGAACTTTTCCTGAGCATAACTCTGAGATATACATGGTCTCCTGTCTTGAATTCTCTGGGAATCCTTTTTCTATCAGCGTGACTATTCTGTCTATCCTAGGATGTTTTCATATTTTTTCTTATCTGAATCACTTGCTACTCCATTTATTTAAGTATGTTGGTCCCTATTGTGAGTCTTTCCATTGGATTACTCTAGCTGATTGGGATTCTGCAATGTCTACCATAGAGAGCTTCAAAAGGGGTCATCTTTAATGACTCTTAGTAGGCATTGTTGTAGGCAAACTCTACCAATGGAAGGTAGTCTTCCCACTTCTTAGGATGATGCATTACATGCATCCTTAACATGTCTTCTAGTATTTGGTTTACCCTTTCTGTTTGTCCATCAGTTTGAGGGTGATAGGCGGTGCTAAACAACAATTTAGTCTTAAGACTAGCCATTAAGGATTTCCAAAAGATTGAGGTAAATTTTGTGTCTCTGCGAGATACAATATCCTTGGGCATACTGTATAGCATGAATATCTCCTTCATAAAGATGTTGGGAATATATTTTGCCTTGCAAGTTGAATTGACATGAATGAAGTGATTAGAATTGCTCAATTTTTCCACTACCACCATGATGGCATCATTTTGCTTGGCCGATTTTGGTAATCTGGTGATGGAATCCATGGAGATGGTTTCCCATTTCCATTCTAGAATTGGTAGAGGCTGTAACAGCCCTATTGGGTGTCGGTGTTCTGCCTTAACTTGCTGACATTCTAGAAACTTAGCTAGATATTTAGCTATGTCCTTTTTCAATCCAGGCCAATAGAGTTGTTTCCTAGTGGATGTGATCATTTTATGATAACCTAGATGACCAGTATATGGTCTCTTGTGCAGTTCATCCATTATGAAGCTCTTCAAGTCATCAAAAATTGGAATATACAATCTATTCTTGTAGGTCAGTAGGCCTTCATTAAGAATCTGATAGCCTTCATGCTTCAGCCCTGTGGGCTCTTGCTTTAGGTATGTTATGACTCTATTGAAAAATAGATTGGTTTATTGTGCATTCTTAATTCTCTCCCTGCCATCTATTTCACAGGTGCTTACTGCTGACAAGTGAATCATTTTCATACTTCTTCTAAGGGCATCGACCACCTTGTTTTCCTTTCCTTTGATGTGTCTGATTTCGAAATCAAACTCACTAAGGAGAGCCATCCATCTAGCTTGTCTAGCATTAATATTTGGTTGATCAAATAGGTGCCTCAACCCACAATGGTCTATCATAAGTACAAATCTCCTACCCAAGAGATAATGCCTCCACATTTTTAAATTATGCACTATGGTAGCCAATTCTAGATCATGGGTTACATAATTGATTTCATGCTCATTCAATTACCTAGATTTGTAGAAAATTACACATCCTTCTTGCATAAGGACTCCTCCTAGTTCTTCCTTACATTAATCAGTACACACAAGGAAGTCATTATTCGGTTTTGCAATCTTTAGCATAGGTGCATGGGTTATAAGGTACTTTAGTTCTTTAAATATTCCTTCACACTCTGATGTCCAAGAGAATTTAAGCCGCTTTTTCTGAAGAGTAGTGATTGGGCATCCAATTTTGGAAAACCCTTTTATGAACCTTCTATAATACCCTACCAAGCCCATAAAGGACTTGATATCAGATACATCATTTTGGGTAGGCCACTCCATGAAAGATATTATCTTATCAGAATCTACTACTATCTCTTCTTCAGAAATAACATGGCCTAAGTAATGGACTTGCTTTTGGAAAAAGTCACACTTGCTAAACTTAGCATAGAGCCGATGCTCTCTTAGTACATGAAGCACTAATTTAAGATGTTATTCACGCTCCTCTCTGTTCTTGGATTAAATTAAGATATCATCAATGAAAAATAAAACAAATATTTCTATGAATTTGTTGAGTACATTATTCATCAAGCACATAAAAGTGGCAGGGGCATTAGTTAATCCAAATGGCACCACCACAAATTCATAGTGACCATATCTTGTCCTAAAAGTTGTTTTGTGGATGTATCCATTCTTGATTCAGACTTGGTGGGATCCAGACCAAGCCAATATTTGAGAATATGGAAGCACCTCTTAATTGGTCAAGCAAGTCATCAATTCTTGATAAGCGATACTTGTTCTTTATGGTCATCTTATTGAGTTGTCTATAGTCTATGGACAGTCAGAGTGTGCCATATTTATTCTTCAAAAAAGAAGCTGGTGCTCCCTATGGGGACACACTGGGTCGGATGTAGCCTTTGTCCATCAACTCCTTTAATTGTAGCTTGAGTTTAAATATCTCTGATGTACTCATCCTATAGGGTGTTATAGACATTGACATTGCTCCTGGTGTAAGTTCTATTGAGAAATCAATGTCTCTCCTTGGTGGTAGACCTGGTACCTCATATGGAAGCACATCCTTGTACTCTCTTAATATGGTGTGGTCCTTTAGGTTTGGTTTTTTATAACAGATTCCAACACCTGTATTTCATACAGAGGGAATCCCTTTCTGCAATACGTTTTTACTTGGAGGGATGATATATTCCTCACTAAGATAGGTTTTTAAATCCATTGGAGGGTTACTTTTCTCCCTTCTTCATTCTCACACTCCAAGGTTTTATGGTAACAATCTAACTCAGTATTATAGGTGGATAACCATTCCATGCCAACCACTAGGTCATAAGATCCTATTGTGAGTATCTTAGGGTTCGCTTGGTGGGAAACCCTCCCATTACAAATTAGCATGTTGGTATGACCTCTGTTACCTTCCTTTTGGTTCCAGTGGCTAGTTGTACCAGCCATGTCTTACCATGTCTAAGTAGTTTTAGTTTACATCTTTCAACAATTTGAGGGGTGACATAACTTAAATTAGAAACTGGGTCAATTAAAAAGAAATTAGATGGTTGGAAATCATACCTTCCATCTTCACCACTGAAGCTTGGTGGTCAGCTTGCTTATTATCAAAGGCTGCATAAATCTGTGGAATGCTCCTAGCCACATCATTGACAATGGTGGCTTCTTGGATGTTGTATATTCTCCTACTGTTCTATTGTCTATGTGGAAAATCCCTCAGCAGATTCTCTTCTTCACAACCCCAACATTTCAAGGGCTCTCTCTTTGTGTTGTCATTCTTTCATGGGGTTTCTCAAGAAGGTTTATTTCCACTCTGAGAGGGGAAATTTTTTTGTTGCACACTTCTAGTAGGAAGGCTCATCCTAGAACCCTTCCCACAGTTCTTAAATATTGAGGGCTTAAACCCTTTCCTTTTGTATTATGAACTGATCTTCTTCTTCCAGTATACAAGAGGTTCTTTCTACTCATAACAATGCCTTGCCTTCCTAGTAGTGTCTTCTAAGGTCTTTGGCTCATCAAATTCAATATTGTTCCTGTAGGACTAAGGTAACCCACTAGTAAAGAGTTTCACTTTCACCTTTTCATCCTTTATATATGGCACATACCCCATCAACTCAAGGAATTTATTAATCTACCCCTCTATGGTGAGTTGTCCCAGTTTGAGTTCATAGAACTCCTTAGACTTCCCATCAAGGTATTTCTCTGACAGATACTTCTTCTTTAAGTGTTTCTCAAATTATTTCCATGACAAGTCCTCATGGATTCCTTTCACATTACTAATTTCTTCCCACCAAATGGAATCCTTTTCATCTAGCTAGAAGATGGCTACTCGAGCCTTCAAGTTTTCAGAGTATTCATAGACTCTGAAGTACTTCTTCAAACCTAGTAGTCAAGCCTCTGCCTCTTCCCCTTTCTTAATCTCTCCATCGAAAGAGGGTGGTTTGGATTTCTTGAACTCTTCAGGGTCATGAATTTTGGAATGCTTTCATTTCTTCCCTTTTCCTTGGGAAGGTGAGCTCGTTTTACTACTAGAATATCCCTTGGAGTTGTCAATTTCCACTCCATAGGATTTTACCAATGAGTGTCTTCTACTTCCATGTTGGGATTTCCTCGAGGTACTCCTCCTAGTGTGACCACTTGTGGGACCAAATTTTTGTATCTCAAGTGGACTTTGACTTCTCATTGTATCTATTGGGTTCACTTGACTAGTTGCAAGTCCATGTTGCAGTTGCCTCTGTATGTCGGGTAAGCTCTAGAACAGGACTACATTAATTTCCATCTTCTTTTCTTGTTCTTTTATCAATCTTTCATTGTCATCCTTGTAACTCTGTAACTCCTCCACAAGGATTCTTACAGTCTTATCCAGATCCAGAGGGGACTCTATTGCCCTTCTCTCATTAGATTCTTCTTCTCTGTCATGGGATCCATCCCCCATTTCATGGCACGTCACCATTCTTTGTGCTTGTATTTTTCCCATGATTCACTGACCGCTTGAGTGATGAAAAAACACTTACTGTTAGCGAACTATTCATTAATTTATGAACAATACACAGTTCATATTTCTTGAATATAAATACAACAGTACAAGATTTCATTCCTTTCTTCAATAAGAATTTAACTAGACTCTTTTTAGCAAAGGGTAAGGCAAGATTTCTCCCTTAGAATTCCCTTAAATAAGGTTTTTAAGCGACTCGTCCGTGAGCCCAAGTAGACCAAGTGTTGAAACCATGCTCTGGTACCAATTTGTTACACACCTTCCCCCTTAAAATTTCTTTCCTACATTGGTGGTAACCTCAGCGGGGGTTGACTGTACATTGTCTATTGTTCTAGGTAGCCGTAACAGTGGTTAGATCTAGCACGAGCGACAACATTCATAAGATCAAGTAAGGAGGAGGTCATAACCGTTATATCACAGAGATAATAGATCTACGGTGGGGAACAATTGTGGGAATCAGAGGGAGAATTAATGTGAGGGTTACTTCAAATCTTGGAATCTAGCTAGGCCATCGATCTTCAACGATTGGTAGATCAACGATGGTTGTTGATTCTATTACCTGAGCGCAACTTTCCATTGCAGAGATTGGAATGAAGGATTAACATCCGTGCATGTTGTGGCCCCACAATTCATAACAACCGTCCATTGCAAAGGACACGGGGATCCTCTATAGCATGGAACGCATCAGGTCCAGGTTATTCCATGTCAACCGGGGTGACGTTAGCATGACGTGTCACCCAATTGATCATTTTCCCCCAGTCCTTCAATCCTACAGTTACAGTACATCCACATAGTACCTAGATCCATGACCCTCATCACTTCGTAACTTCGGCCTTTGGGGGTTTTGGACTCACTTCCACTCCATTTTCCTGATGTGTTTAGCGCTAGGCTGACCCTGTCATACATCAAAATGCTAAGATGGATCCCAAAGGATCCTGAGATCTAGGACTTTGGTTACTTCGCGACTCCGACCTTTGGGGGTTTTGGACTCCAACAACCCCACTTTCCTCTGAAGTGACCATCCTTAGGAGTGTTTAACCTCTAAAGTAACCGATCGCCAGTCACATGTCCCCCACCGATGGAAGGTTGATATTATCTCCGTTACTCCAGGCTTCAGGGGTTTTCGAAGCACCCAGCTACAAATCCTCCAAAGTACGGGATCTAATGTCACGCGTCTCATGTCACCAATGATTAGGAAAGACTTTAGCTAATTTGATCACTCCCTGCCTATAACTCTTGGAGCTGGTCAGCATTGGGTTGACCTCAAGGAAGGTCTAATGGTTAGGGTCCATCCATGTAGACCTGTAGATCTATGGTCCTCCACTACTTCATTACTTCGGTGTTCAAAGGTTTTGTTGCTAGAGCACCTCCAATATCCTGAAGAGGTCTTCACCGGAGTAGTCTTGGTGTAGATCCAATGACTGATAGGTCTCCCAATCGTTCTCGATTGAAGGCTAGCATTACTCTATGACATAAAGTTAGGTATCGATTATACAACGAAGGTATCTGATGAAGGTAATCCCTTGGGCTTGACAAGGTCAAATGGGCACAACACTACCTATCACGACCCTCCTGCAGACTTACGTCCCTCGATCCTTCAAAGACTAAGCTGAGGTAGGTAGATAGTCGATCAAGACCTAAGACCACAATAATACACATGCATTCACATAGCTCAGTTATTCAATGTAGAAACCATTTACATACATTTATACACACATGCATTTATCCATTCATATAATCTCAAGAGTCAAGACACAGGTATGAAAACACTTATCAGAACCAAAAGACGTGAAGCAATTGCTGAAAGGGGTGCTTGTTTCCACCCAACCATAGGCTCAGTCACTCCTAACGAATTTACCACTGGCCACCCCTGAGCTAGACCACGAGGCTTTGAGAGAGAGTTCTTCCTTCTGGCTCAGCAATAGTTAGGTACATAGGTTACTCTCCTCCTACCACAAGATCTCAGCCATGGTTTTCTCAATACCAAGCAAGGGGGTCTTCTTGAGTACTTCCTCAGCTACCCATCAGCCCAGTTTATCAACTTGTATCATAACCCGATAGCCACTTCCTACAACCAGAACATGATCTCTCCTTAGTTCTTTCTTGAACCAGAGAGCTTTCCCTGCTCTCTTTTGTTTTTTACACACCTCCTCTGCCCCCCACGCTTTATATTTCTTTTCTTCCTCTGCAAGGATGCGTGTGGAACAAATCCCCATTCTGTGGTCAGGTTAGGAATCCTTAAATATGTGTGCTTTTTCCTATCCCTCATTAACTCTTGACGAGCCTCCCCACCTACCATCCTGATTGAAATTCATACATGGGTCAAAGGACTATTCTGGTTTAGAACATTTAAAATCAGCAAGGTACTGGTTTGGTGGGGTTATCTCAACCATTCCTGGATCCCCTCACCATATCTCCCATAAAATTTGTGGTCTATCTTGGCAACCCCCCCCCCTTTCAATAGTTTCAACACTTATCCATTTTCCATTAATAATAGAAATTGCATTCCTTGACTTTTTATACAAAGGTTCATTTGATCAAACATTCATACACTTTAGGTTTTACGTAGTCCCTTGGGAAAATATAGTTATATTTAAAAACTGGGGGAAACATGGGTGTTAGATAATCTCTCATTGATCTCCTCACTTCATCCTTCATTATTTTAATGGATACCTTTGGAAGAAAAACCATCACAATGGTTCACCTACACTTCCAACTTTTCCAAAAAGACAAAATACAATAAAAAAAGAAGGATACACTTATTATTTTTTTTTAAAAGGTTTGTCAAATATCCAATTCAGATCACACCTCTCCATTTGAATTCTTTTGGTCCCAAAAATATTAAACTCCATTCAATCTCCCTCTTTGATCAACAAGAAATCTCTGACAAATCTCCAAAAAATGATTCCTTTGTTTTAGGATGGAAGATAAGAGTTGAATAGGGGATGCCTTTGGCATAACATTTCTTTCCATCTCATGGCTATAAATGGAATTTACTATTGCAATAGGTCATTGCACAACTGTGGATCCTTGGTATGCAAGTGAAAACAAATACTCTTTCCCCTTGAATCTACAATATTTCTTATTGGTTATTTGGTTATTGGGATGGATTTCAGGGTGAAGCCTACAACATTTGACCTCCCAATGTCTAGTCAATCTACAATACTGGCAATAATTCCTACATGGACTACTTAGCTTCTAGAGTGCCAACAATCAGAAGCCTTATGAACCCTTTTATTCCAACGAAAACAATCTGTGCCATACAGTTTTAGTTTTGATGATGTTTTCCAACTTGGTTGCTTGGTCCCCCAAGAATTGGAGTGAATATGGATGACATAATCATCTCTTTTCCTCCCTCTTTCAAGATTCTACAAGAAAATTCAAGTGTCTTATTGCACATGGATTGTTTTCCAGTTCCTCTTGCCTTGATGAAGGTGGTTTGAGATACACTTGTGTTGGCTTATTCTCCAGTAAATCCTAGGCCTTCACGCTTGAGCCTACATTGAGCTACAATTGGGATCATAATCCCTTGGCCTTAATTTCCTAGCCCTTGGTCCTTAGATCCCATTTGTCTCATCATCTTGGAACCGATGCCTATAGTGTGATTTTAAAAGTCACCAAAGGTCTCTTGAGGAAGGATTTTTGAAGGTGAAATTACCATGCTTTCCTCTGTCATGGTACTAGCTTCGATAGTGACACTATAAGGGTATTCCTTGGTCTCTTGGACAACTGCTTCTATATTATTCAAGGACTCTTCTTTCACTTCTAAATCCTAGTATAGGTGAGCAGTGACCTCGATGAGCCTCTCCTCTTGCAAATTATATAGCTCAATGAATTTCTTCCCCAACTGCAAGAGATACAATATTCTCCTATAAAACACTTCCCTCGTGGTGATGAAGGAGTATTGGTGCTTGGAAATGTCTTTCTCTAACTCATCTTCTCTCTACCTCCAATACTAAATTTATTCTTGGATTTTCCTATTTAAGTCTCTGAACCCTTTTGACTTCTCCCTTTTCAAGGATTTTCCCACGGTAGTTCCTTCAAGGTCTATAATGAACCTACTCTGATACCATATTATCCATAAATGGTAGGCTCGTGGCTCATCTATCTCACCAACACAAATTCTTCTAAACGATATAAAAAATGAATCCCTATGTGGTGGTGTGCAAAAAAAAAATTGTGGTCTCTATTTTTCAAAATTAAATTGTTGGGAGTTCAAACATGGATTTGGCGCCTGTGCAAATATAAAGAAGAGTCCCACTTTTGGGGGGAGTGAAAATGGAGTGAAAGAAATTCTCCCATGCACAAGAATCATTTACTAAATGATGTGGGTGACCCGTGGGAAAGGAAAATCTCCCTAGAAGTGAAATAAATTCCTAGGGGTCTCTAAATTTTCCCAATCTATAAACAAAATGCCCAGGGGTATCTAAATTTTCCCAATCTATAAAAAAAATGCCCAAGGGTATCTAAATTTTCCAAGGCAAGGAGTAAAATTCTTAGGTAGAGAATAACATGCCTAAAGGTTTGTAAAATCACCCAAGAAGTAGCAAAAATTTCCAATAATCAATAGAACATTTTGTATATCCTTTGGGAAAAGAATAAACCAACCAACAATCTAAAATGTGACCTAGGTGAGGAAATACGATTTGTGGGTTAGTGGAAATCGACCAACAAGATGGATATTTTTATAGATTTCATACCACAATCCAATAATTAATGAAATAAGCCACACATCCTTCACACAAAACATATAAGTTTTTAAACTTTAACATCCCCCAACTTAACTGAGGAACATTAACATGAAAAATACACATAAAAATGAAATATTTCTGCTGACATATCGTGTAGCTTACCAGCTACAGGAAAACATATAGATTTAACCACTTATTGATACCATTATTTAAAATTCAACTACAACATGCTAAGATAAACATGAATGCATCTAATAAATTCATTTATGGTATAAAATAAACCATTCACATACACAAATTCAAAGCACGACAATTAAACTCGTGAAATAACTCAGAAAAATAGATAAACACTTATCTTTTTAGAATAGTTGTGCAACCAACTGCTTGGGACGAATATTCCACCAAACCATATTTTTTTGTTCTATATATAAATAGTAATTCACCCCCAAGATGGGGCCAGGAATCCATAAAAGAGGGTGGCTCTCACCGTACATTCAAAAATTTAGATATCCCACAAACCACTGGCATTCTCCTATAACTATCCCAATTTTCACCAACTCTCTTCCTCTTGGCCTAACCAACCCAAGGAATGTACCCCTTCATTGATCTCAGTCCATTAGGCATCCCACTATTTTATGAGGGTCTCTCTGGCACAAGAAAGTAGGAATCTCACTACTAGGAAATCAAGGGAACTGACTACTAGGAAAAACTACCACTAAAACAACAACAATATCTTGTTGTTACAATGCAATTCACACATGATTTCACTCTTTAGGCATAACAAATTAGTTCTTCAACAAGCCTAAAAAAATTTCTTTTTCAATCTTCAGCTCCAAAAATGCTCTAGAGTTTCCCCTCCACCATTGCTCTAGCTCCAGTGCACTTCTTTTTCTTATTCTCCCCCTATTCATGAAAATACATGGTTGTCCAAAACAATTTTGTTCTCCCCATGCAAATTTCCTCTCTTTTCCCCAAACAAGTTGACTCTCACACTCCCAAATGTTGATTTTACTTCATCCCCATGCTCCCAATAACTATGGGATGTGACTTCTCACACCCACCCTCTTACACGTATTCAATGATTAACTTTGGGGACACTCAACAACAAAATAGAAGGCTGACTCAAAACATTAATATCATGAAAAAAAGATTTGATAATTAAACTTATGAATAAAACCCCCATTCTCTAAACCCCTCCTCTCATGTGGATTAATCAGTTGTTGATGTTCGGCTTGACCGAAATCATAACAAAATATTTACATGGAAAAATCCCCCCGTGTTTTTAAAGAGGTGGTGCTCCTCTATTATTTCTAAAATGAACTATAAAAATACAATTTTAAATAAAATTAATAAAAAAAAAGAAAGGTCCATGAGAAAAGAACTAGGAACTTTATTCAAGATGGAAATATAATATATTTATGATATTATATAGAAATAAATAAAATATCTATAAGATTAAAATGTTCCTAACATTCATCACAATATAATAAATATTCGGTCAATATCATAAGATAGAAAAGATATAAGGCCACAATGTAGATAATTTTATATGAGTATTGCATGTAAAACTAAAAAATAATATGATGATCACACTCGAAAAATATCATACTCAGAAATCTCAAATTTTGATAAATCATTAAAGTTATGCCCCAAAATAGTTCTTTGGGGAGTTCAAAAAATAATTGTATGGTTTTACAGTGAAATGTAAAATTAAAATAAAATTTTCATTAAAACGGACTAGGATGTGGCTCCCATGGACCTTTAAAGAAAAACCTAGGCCCAAAAGAAAAGAGAAGAAACAATTAGAAATCAGATATGAGTTTCCACTAAATGAAAACACATAAGTTGGATAATTTCTAAATGAGAAGTATAGAGGATGGGAAATTATGAAAAATCACCACTTGATTTATAGTGATGGATCCTCTCCCTTTCATTTTCTAGTTGGGATGTATTTTATACTTTCTTTTGTTGGAACTTTCTGACCGATTGTAACTTTTTTCTCCTAATTTGATTATTTTATTTTGATTAAAGCATTCTTTAACCAGTGTTCAATATCTTCTTTCATGGGTATAACCGCTATCTCCTGTCTAACTTTGATATCGAATAATGTATTCTCAAAATATTTAAAATTCTTTGAGATTTGATGGAGAGTATATTCAATATCATCATTTTTGTTTATGTAATGGACTAACCAACTCTCTACCTTCATCTCTAAATATTTAGTCAGGTTGTTAAATGTTTTTTTTGATGCAATTTTTAGGGAGTCCATATATTGAGTTCATAATTAAATGTGGGTCCTCCACATCTTCAGTTGAACCAACTAGTTCTAATTCAATTATATTTAAATATAATTCACCCCCTTTTACACTAATGACATCACATTCCACTAACACTTCTTTTAAACCTTTAATTCTCTTGAGGCAACATGCCTTTAATTGTTTTAAATGGATTGTTGAATGCAAATCCTCTTCTTTTCATCAAAATTAACTAAAACCAGAAACCCTTGCACTAAAATTATAGATAAATCCTTTATAAAATTATTCATCATTTTCCAAGTCTACTTGAAGATATTTCCTAAATTGTGTCATCCTAGAGCCTAAGAAGAGAAATCTAGTTGTCAACTCCCAAGTTTCAAGAATCAAGGATATTCTCTTTTTAATGTTGTCACTGATATATCTCCTAATAGGAGCTAGTAAACATGATGTTCCTTTCAATCTCAAGATCTGATTCTAGTCTTCCTTCCAGAGTCTCCAAGGCTTGTATGGTGGAAATAGGCCTGAAAAATAATGGTGGGGGAATCAATTCATTTTCCAATTATCTTATTCTATCTTTTAGAATTTCATTTTCATTTTCTATATCTCCAATTTAAAATTTTAAAGCTTCACTTGTGGCCTCATGGAATTCTATGACATTGGAAGCTGGAACCCCTTGAAAATCAAATTCTAAATTCCATTTCTCTTTAATTTTCTTATTCTTTGAATTCACCTTTTAAATGACTAACTTTCTTGAGTTTATATTAAATGTAGTAT
This sequence comes from Picea sitchensis, assembly GCA_010110895.2. NCBI lineage: Eukaryota > Viridiplantae > Streptophyta > Pinopsida > Pinales > Pinaceae > Picea > Picea sitchensis. The sequence goes on from SNQJ01S0058159.1 coordinate 34,288, forward strand.
GATGCAAGGTAAGGGAATCTTCTTCAAATATAATTGGCTCTCAAGTATCCAATTCTCTTGCAATTTTTCTACTTTCTTGTAGTCTATGTTCTTCACCAACAACTTCTATTTATTCACATTCATGTCAAGTTCCATATATTCTGGGCCAATTTCATTTCCAGGTATGTGTTCAGCTTATACCTCTTTATTTGTACCTGTCTTCCTTTTACTGGAAGTTGGGAGAGCATGTGGCTTCTCAATATTTCCCTTAGGAGGGTTTTGTTCTCCTCTATCATTAGAATTATCAATTGAAGACTTTTTATATTCTTGAATTGAAAATTGTTTTTTACTTTGGTTGGGCTGCTTTTTTGGGAAATATTCGGGTACTGTGAAATTATCTCATTTGCAGCTCGTTCTTATTGTCTATGTTGATCATTCGTATGGAATACTATCTCAATATATTCTTGCAATTTTTCCACAAGTAACCCTTGAGGGTTTTGACTATCATCTTCTTCTTCTCCAAATAAAACTTTCTTGGAAAATGACACGCTATATCCTACTGATGTCATATGGGTCATGAATAATTAATTAGGGTTGAAACCATTGATATAATTAGCTTGATTGAGGTTAAATAATCAAAATTGAGTTGAGGTTTTATCTAGATGGGAAATACTTTTCATAGTTATTTCCCCAATATTCTATGGTAATGGGATAAACTATTTTTTACTTTTTTCAGTAAAAAGGTGAGCCCAAAATTTGTATTGTTTACATACCTCAACTATAAATAATATATCAGAAACATAGTATGGTAGGAATGAAGGATTTTCATGTGAACAATAGAGTCTCATAATACTAAAATTTTCCATAGCTTCCAAGCCTCCTTTTGTGGCTAAGAAAGATGCATCCTCCAATGACAATCTTGATGTATTGGGTCCATAAATTAACCTTTTGAAATAATAGATAAAAACATTGTGCACTTCATATAAGTTATATGTAACTTTTTGTTTCCAGAGTGAAAGGTGCCACATTTGTAAAGGGTCAAATTTACAGTTAACCATTTTGTCCAAGGGTAGGCTCTTGAACACATGACAATAAGTCACAATGAAAATAGATAATGAAGACATATAAAAACTTTTACTTTTACATAAATTTCCAATATGAAATGATAACTCACTTGAAATAATTGTTTCCCAGTCGAAAATAGAATTTTCAAGAATTGCAAAATATAGTATGTATAAAGCAAGCTTGGGAACGGTAGTTGTGGAGTCCTATCCATTTATTCTGGTGAATAACCATGACATTTCTTTGTATGGGTTATTTAATGAACATACCTAAATATTTGAGATATCTTCAAGAAAACATGTTAGGTCTTGAAGGTAGTCATGTAGAATTTTGAATCCTCCTTTCCTCGTCTTAAGTAAATCTTCATCTTTATCACTCTTGAACACCATGGTTGGTTCAGGGAAGCTGAACATACTTTTAAAAATTAAGGGGGGATAAAGAGATGGGAGATTCTCCTTGTAACTAAATAATTCTCTTTTCCTTATCAAATTTGTCAACACACCATGAAATTAATTACATGAAGTCATATACTTTTGGTTGGAACCCTGCTAACACGATTTTGAATGTCCAAATCCTATTCAAATTATTTTTCAAGGGTGGTAATGTAGAATAATTCATGTAATCATGTGACCATTGAAATATCTAGTATTCTAGTCCCAAAATATTGATAGTGTCGCTGCCAAAAAAAATTGTTATTTTCTTTGTGTTGACATATTTATCCAAGGTGACGGACTTAACAACATCTTTTCAAATTGATATTATCAAAAGAAACTTGTTTATTTTAACACATTCTAGAGATCTTAATTCAAGTATTTTAAATGATAATTCATATTAACATTTATGGGAATTTGCCTCAAGAAACTAATAATTAATAATGGTATTAACACTATATGAGTGATAGTCATTTCCGGAAAGAATGATTTAATGCATGATTGGACACATGATAGGACAATATGTAAAGTGTCTTATCCTGATGATGGATCACATTTGTTTGTTCTGAAATGTCGATTTGTAAATTGTTGCGGTGAATTCGAAAGAATATCACCAAAATGTAACGTGTCATTGGGTAGTGGTCGATTGATATGACAAACGAGTAGGACAGGTCAATGATCATGACAAGAAAGATAATAGGGAGGCAGGATAGTGGAATAATAGGGTAATAGGAGGATCAAAAGGGAAAATAATCAAGAGAAGCAGAATGGTGGATGATCAGGATCATGGTATAGTGGGACTATGGAAAAACTAATGAGCAGGACAACGGGGTGAGGTAAAATGGGATGTAGGAGTGATCGAGGTATTTCTCCACACCCACGAATGAATCTCCACTTCCAAAAAAAATTCTATGTCTGGATAGTGCATAATGGAGGTTGTGGAAATTAAGTGAGTGATATGGGGATCATGGAATTTAGGCATAGCAATGTAATGTGTTAGGAACTCGCGATATTCTCAAACTTTTATAATAATGGAGGAAAATTAGGAATGGACTATACAAGAGGAAATACATAAGATTTTATCAACACTTGTAGGTCAACAAATGGCTCCAACTATGGGATAGTAAATCCCTTCAGGTTACAATCCAAAAAAAGGAAAACTTGGACATCATGCGATGGAGTCAATCGAGGGATGAGGAAAATAAAAGACTAAACAAGAATGTACAAAAGGATAAAAAAATATATACATGTTGTAATTTGGGGATTTCATGAGAAAAATATTTTAAGGTGTTGTCCATTAACAAAAAATGCCTAAATTGTTCCTTTCATGTCTTTCAACAAGTAAGAATTGTAACCAATAACTTTTTCAATCAAATAAGGAACAATCCAAAGTTCTTCAAATTTTGTATGCAAGGATGGTTTTTCTTTTGCTTTGTTCCATAGNGGGGAAGCAGAGTACCCCTAGCGTTTGGCTGGGAGGTACCGGTGAGCTTTCTTTGGTCGGCAAGCAGAAGTGGCACAGAGCGAGGGAAGCGGCACGGAGCGTGGGACGTCATCCGAGGCAAGCAAGAGGCAACGGTATGAAATTTTATTTTGGTAGAGTAACTGTCTAGTCATTTCCTTATGCGGTTAGAATGCATTATATTAAGATGTTGCTTCAGCTATGGTGGTTCGTTTAGTATGCTACAACGATTATTGTCCTGGAAACCTTGTGGGGTATATGTTGGGATCTGTTGTCTTGTATGTCGATTTTGTCTTATTATTATCTTTGCAATCTGGCATTTGTCTGAAATTTTTACCGCTGCATTCTGCCCATGAGAAGAATGTATGTGTTGGGCGTTTTTATTTATGGTATGGATTGCAGATTGGGTGTTGATCTGCGTTGAATGGGTTAACGACTGCATTGAACCTCTGGCATTTTTGTTTTTTTAAAGAGTCAGTTGATCTGGTGTACAGGTCTGGTATTCGTCGGCTGAGCGTTTGCCATTGTTACTTTTAATTTTTTTATTTTTTTTTTCAGTAGAAGAACTCGTTTTCTTTTTTGTGAATTCGTGGAGCTGAATTCGTTGGGCGCTCTATTCTACCTTCTGGGTATCGATTGGGCATTCCGGGAGTCTATATGGCCCTCTGTGCTCCGGATTCACACCTGC